>CM042321.1:3333520-3348520 GCA_023566125.1 Zingel zingel | reverse complement strand
CTTGACATAATGCATTCCCTAGCCCCTTACCCTAACCTTAACCATCACCACTAGATGCCTAACCTTAACCCTTACCCTCACCCTATAACCTAATTCTAACCCTAATCCTAAAACCAAGTCTTAACCCTCAAACAGCCCTTTGACCTTGTGGGCACCAGCATTTTGGGCCCCACAAAGCTGTCCAGACCCCACAAGTATACTGTATTCCCCGGTTTTTGGACCCCGCGAATATAGTAAAACAAGCACACACATGCACACACACACACACACACACACACACACACACACACACACACACACACACACACACACACACACATACACACACACACACACACACACACACACACACACACACACACACACATTTGGATATTTTGAAGTACCAGCTTTATCCAGTGTTTCTTCTCTTCATCCTGAACAAATGTTTGAAGTCCTGCTGCAGTCCTGTATGAGAGTGCCTGGTCCGCTGTGACGGTCTTAGTGAACTTCTGCTTCTCAAAAATCCTGTTTAATGATGTTGTGACTTCCTGAATGTTGTGGTCTGTTCTGACATGGAGTCAGAATGATAAAAGAATAAGACGATAACAACAATGTGTCGCAGGGTTTTTATTTAATGTATTGAAACAGGATAGATAAAACACTCTACTATTAATATGCTTTACATTAAATGATGAAGAAACACAAGTGATGCTGTGCCTCCATTTTGGCTCATGAATAGCAACAATATAACCTGTCACACAGGAAACAGGAAGCAGACACACACACATACACACACACATACACACACACACACACACACAGCTTTGATATTGTGACTGTGTTTTTCAGTTCGGCAGGTATTAATAACTGTTTAGTGAAGGAAGTAGAGTGTGTGCTCTACTGTCCGCAGTATTCCTTATGATAAGACTACAGGGGGAACAAAGTCTGAAATGTACAGATTCTGGTGGCCTAAAATATGTGTAACACAAATGTTCGGTTATGACACAGCTGTGAATTCCGTCATTTTAAAAGCATTTTTTCTGCTAATATGCTTCAAAGCCATCATGCATTATGACAGATAATACGACAACATAACATAATGTTGGGATGCTTATAGTTGTGTTGTATTATAGATCATCTCACCATCCAGATACACACACAGAAACACACACACACACACACACACACACACACACACACACACACACACACACACACACACACACACACACACACACACACACACACACACACATATAATCAACCTGAGTTGAAGCTTCGTATAAATGATGTATCTGTTGAACAGGTCCATCAGACCAAACTTCTAGGAGTTATTTTAGAGAGCAAATGATCATAGACAAAATATATAAATAAGATGGTTGTTAAGATGGGAAGTGTTTTTTTTGTTGTTAAAAGATGTGCACCATATTTGTCACAAAGCTCAACCAAAGTAGTAGTTAAAGCTTTAATATTGTCTAATCTTCACTATTGTTCAGTAGTATGAAAAAAAAATAACAAAATTGCAAATGGTGCACAATAGAGCCGTGCTTATAGCGCTCAGGTGTGGATAGAGAACACATGTTGTTACAATGCACAAATGTTTAGGTTGGTTATATGTGAGAAATAGATTACTCCATTCATTATCTGTATATTTTAGGAATATTCTTGTAACAAAGAAACCATCTATTTTGAAAAAAAAATAAAAAACCTATACATTTTTGAAAAGCATTTAAATTGTGAAGTAGAAGTCTTCATAGTTTATTTATAATCCAGTTGATATTGTCATGCAGAGTATCCAGTAACCTTCTCAAGTCTGACTGCAGTGTTTAAACAGTTAAAGCCTTCTTTTGGCAGATCCATCGCCTTCTCTCAGCACAGCTCTCTGATATCCATCCGTACAAGAGAGAAACTCCACACTGACCGTCAGCAGCAGGTGGTGGTTGATGGTCTTCCATCCAGAAGCTGAGGGAAGAACATGATATTTAGATCAAGGCTGATAGATTTATGATGCAAAGTGTTTAGGAATGTGTCTCTTACCTTTCAGTCAGATTACTTCCATCGATCCACTTCCATCTCCCTCCTTCAGCTCTCAGGCCAATCCAGGACCAGTTATATATACTGAGTACATTCTGAGAAGAGAGCAACAGTTATCAAATTTTTAAAAACAATACTTAAATAATCACACTGATCTACAGATTCAGTGTGTTCAGACCTACAGAAAAATACATTTTCATTTCATAATTGCATCATACAAATTGCCAGTTTTGTCATTACCCGTTCATCTCTTTCATGTACAACAACCAAATCTGAACTCCGTTCTCTGCAGTCTTCTCGAGCTTCTTCCCAGGTTTTCTGATCAGGAGGATCAGCGTTATTAACCAGATAGCAGCTGGACTTGATGAAGAGTCCCCAGCCCGTCTGACAAGGTTGACACTGTCTCTCTGAAACTACAGAGACCAACCAATACACAACATTACTGCATTGTGATATTATTATTTTTGATCATTAGATCTCATTATTGTGATCTTAACATACCGTTATTTACTTTGGGGCAGTATTGATCAATGGTCCACTGAGCTCGACTGTTGTTTTGTATTGGTCCTCTTAAGTTGTTCCTCTCCGTCTCCAGCTCCTGGTCTCGTGTCTCATTTTGTGTCTCCAGCTCCTGGTTTCGTGTCTCCAGCTTCTGGTTTACTGCAGTCAGGTCTGTGATCTGGTTTTGTAAGACTCTGAGTTTGTCGTTGAGGTTTGTCAGGTTGCAATTGGCAGTCATCAGCTCACTCACAGCACTCTTATGACTTAATGTAGCAACTGCAAAATGAAAATGAGCTTAATAATAGTGATAATGCAAGTTTTTGTTTTACATTATAATAAAAGACATTACAGAATATATTCACATGTTTTAATCTATATTAAAACAATAGTCAGGTGTTCATATGAACTCTGAAACTGAAACTAAGTTTTCTTGCTCTGATCATTCCTCCTGTTCATACTGGAGAATAACAGATCTTTTACTAATGCATTTCTAATTTAAAAGATGGGGACAAAGTCCACAGTCCTACTTCAGTCGTCTAACTTTCCCAAAATAGGTTTTTATCTTTAAATATCTTTGTGTTGTTATCACTCTGCTTCAGAAATCCTGTCTGGGAAAACACAAAGAGTGAACTTGGTACTATAAAGGTTGTAACTTTAGATGTTACACACTTGATTTCTCTAACTCAGACTGCTGAAGCCTCATATTAGCTTCAGATCAACTCTGGAATACATCTTTGAGCAGAGCCTGTATGAAGAGGAAGGATTACACCAAGCAAAAACTGTTTCTATGTACATGTAGGTATCTGACAGACTTGATAAGATGTGAACCTGTCCTTTAAATAAGGACTAACAACAACAAGTTAAGACAGTGGTACTCACAGTAGATGCAGAGGCCAAAGATGACTAACAGTATCAGCCAACACACTGCTATCGGTAGAAAAGACTGAGAGAAGGAGCGCGACCTCTGGTCTGAGAGAGAAATAAGAATTCAGTTTACTTAATGATGTTGATTTAACAGTCAAATGTGCTTTTAAGTCTTACATGAAAAAGAAGCTGAACTTTTAAACATTCACATTTTCAATCTTCACTCAATCACATTTTTTAACATCATAATTGATAAATTATATAAAGTTCATGTATGTTTTTGTTCTTTTAATTTGACTTTAAGTTAGTAGTGCTCAATGTGGTAGCCTAGGGGTTAAGGAAGTGAGCATGGGACTGGTTCAATCCCCAGACCGGCAGGACAGAATCTGGGTGGGGAAAGTGAAAGAGCAGCGCCTGTCCCTCCCTCATTACCACCACTGAGGTGCCCTTGAGCAAGGCCCTTAACCCCAACCGCTCCAGTGGAGCTGCTCAGTGGCCAGCAGATCAGACTGTGGTAGTACTGGGCAGCTTCCAGGTATGAATGTGATCAGATCAGACTGTGGTGGTACTGGGCAGCTTCCAGATATGAATGTGGTCAGATCAGACTGTGGTGGTACTGGGCAGCTTCCAGGTATGAATGTGATCAGATCAGACTGTGGTGGTACTGGGCAGCTTCCAGGTATGAATGTGATCAGATCAGACTGTGGTAGTACTGGGCAGCTTCCAGGTATGAATGTGATCAGATCAGACTGTGGTGGTACTGGGCAGCTTCCAGGTATGAATGTGATCAGATCAGACTGTGGTGGTACTGGGCAGCTTCCAGGTATGAATGTGATCAGATCAGACTGTGGTGGTACTGGGCAGCTTCCAGGTATGAATGTGATCAGATCAGACTGTGGTGGTACTGGGCAGCTTCCAGGTATGAATGTGATCAGATCAGACTGTGGTAGTACTGGGCAGCTTCCAGGTATGAATGTGGTCAGATCAGACTGTGGTAGTACTGGGCAGCTTCCAGGTATGAATGTGATCAGATCAGACTGTGGTGGTACTGGGCAGCTTCCAGGTATGAATGTGATCAGATCAGACTGTGGTAGTACTGGGCAGCTTCCAGGTATGAATGTGGAACTGGGTGAATGTGACAGGTCGTCGTTGCAAATGAGAAATTGTTCTCAAAAAATTTAAATTAAGGCAATCAGTTGCAACAAATATTCGGAGTATTTTGATGTAAAGGATTTTGAGTTTTATGAAGTCGGTGTTGAGATACGGATAATTAAAACGATTGACAAGAAACTAATAAATATTGAGTTTAGTGAACATAAAATACTGAGTTATTATACTTAAAATTATTCAGTTATGTTAACTTAATATTTTCGAGTTGCATATACTGATAATATTTGAGATGGCTTAATTAGTATTTTGATTTGACGGTAATCAAAAATGCAAGTTCATTACTCCTAATATTTAAGCTTAAAAACCTCAGATTTTTTAGTTTATGAATTAAAAAAAAATGTGAGTACTTATTCGGGTTTACAGTGTGTTTAACAATATTAAATGTGTGAAATGTACATGGACGAGCTGCCACTTTCTCCACAGTGAGTGCTGGTGCATTAACATAGTTAGCTGCTGCTGCTTCTATTTCAATTTCCTCTGAAAGATAAACATCAAACACAAATGTAGACAACATCCTGCCACATAATATATATATTAGATGAAATTTGAAATGCAGACATATAAAAATGAAAGTATTTTTAATTACCGATTTCCTTCTGTGGATTTCTGTTCATCCTGAACAAATGTTTAAAGTCCTGCTGCAGTCCTGTATGAGAGCTGTTAGGAGGGCGTCTGGTCCTCTGTGATGGTCTTTACTGGACTCCTGCTCTGAGATTGTGACTGGGGTTTTCAATTCGTCAGGTATTATAACTGTTTTCTGAGTGGGGAAGTACTCTACTGTGCGTGCTCTACTGTCTTCAGTATCCCCTTTGATAATGTCACAGGGGGAACAAAGTCAGGAATGTACTGGCCTAAAATAAGTATATGTTAATAAACAAATGTTAGATTATATCATTGCTGTAAAATTGGTCATTTTAAATGCGTTTGAATGTGTTGTCATGCTTCAAACCCATCATGCATTGTGACAAATAATAACACAACATACTGTTACACATGGATGAGATGCTTACAGTTTTATTCCATTATAGATTATTTTACCAGCAGATAAGAAAAATAAGTAACAGAGCCTGTATGAGGGGAAGTGGTAATAATTACAGTGTACTAATTAAAGTTCCTCAGAGAAGTGTTTAGTTTTTAGTTCTACTTTGAAGTCATGACAGAACTGTTGCAGAGTTGTTGTGTGGTTAGCAGCTAATGTCTCAAGTCTTCTCCTTTAATTCAATTATATTTATAGTGTCAACTCACAACTGGAGTGATCTCAGGACACTTTACAGATAGAGTAGGTCTAGACCACACTCTATAATTTACAGAGACCCAACTATTTACCACGTGCAAGCATTTGGTGCAAAATGGCAAGGAAAAACTTCCTTTTAGGCAGAAACCTCAGACAGACCCTGGCTTTAATAGTTTTAACCCACACTGTCTGCAGAGTCTTCATCAACTGACACTTACTTCATCAAAAAAAATAGATTGGATCATTTATGGCAATAATATTACATTAATAGGTAACTACCACTGGTAATAAGTAAGTATTCGTGACTAAGTAATGGGTAAATATTCATGTTTTTCATAGTTATGTTGTGGAACCTGTATGGTACAAGTTGGTGATGACTGAACAAACAAATTGAGTAATCTATTACAATTTGTATGGTAATACCCTGGTAACAACCTGGAAACGAACAAGACTTCATTTTACAGTCCAGTTTCTGCTTATGTATTGAGTAAATTGTGAACACATCTACAAGAACAAACCCACTACTTATGAAGATGTTCTATCATGACTCCCTAAGAGATACTGTCCAGCCTGTGGCTGTTACCAGGTAAGTACTGATGTAATAGGCTCGTTCGAGATGAACTGCGCCTCGCCTGTAAAGTGGACGAGAGCAGGCGGGAGCAGGCGGGGGCAGTGACAAAAATCCGCTGTCAAGTCGGACAGTTTCCAGCCGAGTCCAGCAGCCTTCAGGCTGAACAGGAAGTCACAGAAACACTCACATCCTGTTAGGTCCGATTCCGATTTAACTAATGTTATCAGATCCATATATCAGCTTGTACACTGTTACAGAGAGCGTTGGGAATCTGGACAAAAAAAATCGCTAACACAATGGCTTAAGTTGCAAAACATGAAGGTGCTTTTATTTACAAAAATAAAAAATGGTGAAACAGCGCAGGACGTCCACAGCGGAAAAAAACAAACACAAAAAATATCTTTTTGCACAAGGTTTTCACTAGCAAAATTCACATCATGTGATTGTAGTCACCCTCAGACTGACCCCCCATGCTTAGGTGGCCAGAGGCTGATATGTGTTAAGCCCCTCCCACTAGACCAACCAACTCTTAATTGTTTCATTTATCTCTCAATTATATTACCATTTACACATTTAGAATTTCACTGCTAGTTTCTACAATAAACAAATAACAGACTCTTGAACAAATCCTTTTCCACTCATCTTACTTTAGAAAACACTGAAACTTACACACATTTTCAACTAGAAAATCTACCGTCCCCTATGACCCAGATACATGGTATCTCCCACCATCAGCACACCTGAGTGTGACTGCTGTAGGCCCTACAGTAGCAGCACTTTGCCTCAGCTCTGGTTCAGACCCAGGGACTGCAGGAGAAAGAGTTTGAAGTAATGGTTAAGTAACATAGTTTGTTGAAAAATAAAAATGACTGAAATGAATAAACTGAACTGACTAAACTAAACCAATGTAATGTGGTATTTTTGGTAACAGTTTTACTGAATGATATTTATAAAAGTGTAACTGCAAATTAATTGTCTGGGTTCTTGGTGACCTGAGTAGGTTTCCCATGTGCCATCCAAAAGTGACAGGTCCTTTGTCACATATACAGTCTCCAGTTGTTATAATTATGACAGAGTAGCTGTCAAAATGCTCTACATGCGATCTGTTGCTGATTTTAATTAACAACACACTGTAGATGATCCATAATCTGAACGGATTTAGTCTCTCTGACTTCTAAACTATCAGCCACACAACATGTGTTCTGTACAGAATAAGCCTTTAAATAAGAGCAGTTAAAATCCCTCCAATTCAAAATCAATAAAAAGTTTATATAAAACGTCATCATGTTGAGTTAGATCAGCTGAGAGGACGGCGTTTCCCAGCATGCCCTGGGTCTGTCTGGGTCTTGCAGTCTCAGAACTGCGGCCGCCATGATCTCGTGAGGTTATCGATGCCCACGTGTGCATGACGTCAGAGCAAGTCGGGATCAAGTCGGACACAAATCTAACCGGCATGCATTGGGCGGCGATCGATTCTGCGCAGACCTGGCTCATCTCGAACGAGCCTAATGGTTCATATTTTCTAAGGTTAATTAAACAAAGCGTATGTAGCCATGATCAATAACTTTACAAATCTAAGTAATTCATTGGAAAGTACTATCTTATTTCATAAAAAACGAAACATAATAAAATTTGAGCTATTACAAAATAAAGCACCAGATAACTTAATTGGTACCTTTCATTGCTGGGTAATTGAGGGGCTATTACTAAGGATTAGTTGCCTATTTTTTAAGGAAATACACAATTTTATCTACGTTATTACCATCCTAAACTGGTCAGAACTACATGGTACTTTGTTGAATTATTGATTAATACCTTAGGTTTAACCTCGTACGTCAGCTGTAGTTTCTCTATAATGACCTACATATTACCAGTGATAGTTACCTAATAGGGAGTAGGGAGTTGGGTTGGGAACCGGAGGGTTGCAGGTTCAAGTCCACAATACGGACCAAAGGATGGTGGCGGACTGGACACACAACTGTGTTTAATAGCTGGACATGTCCGTAAACTCGTACTGAATAAGGTTGTTCTTCTATCACTTGAGTAAGGCGTGCTGATATTCCCAGCCAGAGATACCCCCCCCCCCCCCCCCCCAAAAAAAAAAAGAAGCATTGTGTTAAGGTTGATTTCTTGTATTTTTCTCTCTCGCTCTCTCTTATTCTCTCCCTTTCTTACCTCACCAATATTGCATCGCTCTCTCTTTATTAATGCCCTTCATACAAAGAAACAGCCACTCACAGAGAAGCACACGCTCTTGTACTTTGTCACCTTACATCCTGTCCTCTGCACATTATATATATCCTGAACTTTTTGCACATGCCTCCAGGGTCCAATATTAGCACCTACTACTAACCAAATGCTGGTAAAATATGCAAGTGGCTGGTAGATTTGCTTCACTCAAAAGACAAAAAACACTGCTAATCTATTGAGTGGCTGGTAAAATTTGAACATCAACCAACACAAGTTCCTAGTTAGTGCTACTCACCTGGCAATAAATCTATTTCTCATTCTTTGCTCCCCTCATAACTACTACGGCCGTTAGAGGGCACCGCCACAGTTTTTTGGGGGAGGACAGTCTCCACTGTTTGGGTCAGCTGTTCCCAAACTTGGTTGGTTGGTTGGGCTTTTGAAAGGATTTTAGTTTTTTGATGTTTAATTACACAAAGTGTTTGAAACCTATGACCAAATTATTTATACATTCTGTCATAGTGTTAGTTATGGATGGAGTTATAGTGAAAATAAGTTATTTCCCTTTTTCTGGGGACCTCCTGAAACTTCCTCAATGCCACACACAAGCACACACCGCACACACCGCACACACACACACACACACACACACACACACACACACACACACACACACACACACACACACACACACACACACACACACATACACACACTCATAGTGCGTTTCACTATCTTTGTGGGGACTTAAAACCTAAATCCTAATCCTAAAACCAAGTCTTAACCCTCAAACATCCCTTTAACCTTGTGGGGTCCAGCATGGCCCCACAAGGCTGGTCGGACCCCACAAGTATACTGGACTCCCAGTTTTTGGACCCCATGAATACAGTTAAACGAGAACACACACACACAGACACACAGACACACACACAGACACAGATACACACACACACACACACACACACACACACACACACACACACACACACACTGTTACAGTATGTACAACACCACGTGTGAAGTACAGTGTGAGTACAGTATGTGTTCACACATGTTGTAACGTTTCAGCTGAGGTGTAATATAATGTCCCTCAGAGTTTCAAGGCTCAGTTCCAACACAAAACACATATTTTAGTTTTTCATCTGCGCACTGTTGAAAAAACTATAAGTTTATGTAATTATTCCGTTTTACTTTACAGATTTTTTGTAGTTTTTTAAAACAGAAAAATAAAAATAAATAAAAACAGACTGAATTTGCACGTTTACGTTAAAAGAAGATAAAAAAAACCTGTACTGTGAATAACCATAAAGTTTCCTCTTTTTTGTTAAAGAAAATTAATTCTTTTCACATTAAAAGGCAAATTTGTAATAACTTCAGCGCTGCGGAGGAAGGTCTGGTTAGTTCACACAGCATTTTGGGATGGGAGAACAACGTGCTCTGGTTTATAGGCATTTCTTTTAACCAATCATAATCGTCTTGGGCGGCGCTAAGTGCTGCACGGAGCAACGGCGCCTCTGCAAAATAGTCTCTGGAAGGAACTTGTTTTGGTGGAACGTATACGTTCAAAAGTAGTTTTAGTCGTGCAACAGAGAACTCAGATTGGACAGATAGTCTAGCTAGCTGTCTGGGTTCACCCTGCAGAGATCTGAGGAAAAGTTAACCATAGTCCTCACAAATCCATCGGAGGTTAGAACGCCAACGCAAAGAGGACGGGGACGGACATCCGGCCGAAAAGAGGGACATCCGAGGGAATTTCCTGCGGCACCTGAACAATCCTGGAAATGAAACGTCATCGATATAGACTAATTTTGTCCTGATTTGTCCGTGAACAGATCTGTCTTATTCACACTGTGATTGGCTCGGTTCATCCAGGACAACAGCCGTCAGTGAGCACGACACCAGACCAGTTTGCATTTATTTTAAAAAGCAGAAAGTTGGCCAGCGATTCAGAGGTTTACAGTCAGATTAACACTAAACATACAAGATGATGGTGGACTTCGCAGCATCACGTTGTCAGTGTGCTCAGCTTCTATATTCAGAGTCCAAACAGTCAGCCGTTTAGAGCTGCCAGCAGACAGAGTGAGGGACAGAAATAGCCTCGTATGAGCTCTGCTGCGTAGACACAAGACGGGTCGATGGGGGCTGACCCTCCGTCACTGTTTGTGTTGGAGATCTTTGGTCCCTGCAGAATTAGCTCAACTTCCAAGGCCCCCATGCAGCATGCTGGTTACTTATTCTAGTTTTGAGTGGGGCTCCAGTTAACCCTCCTGTTGTCTTCGGGTCAAATTTGACCCGTTTTCAAAAAGTTTTATATCAGAAATTTGGGTTTCTTTCAACTAAATTGGCCAAAAACATAATGTGTATGGCTGTACATATAACATGAATGATCAGTTCACTAATTTCATTTAATTTGGGTACGTTATTCAATTTTATAGCGTTTGAAAAAAAAAATGCTCAAAGAACGTTGGCAAAAAGTGATAAAAAATGTTGGAAAAAAACAACAAAATCTGCAAAAAAAAGTGCAGAAAAATCGACAAAAACATCGACAATAACATCGGAAATTTGTGACAAAAATATTGTAAAATAGTGTCCAAAAAGTCGAGTAATGTGACAAAAACATCGGGAAAAACAATTGCATCACCAAAAAAAGTTTTAATTTGAAATTTTGACCCAGGAAAAAAAAAAGACAACACAAGGGTTAAATGAATAATGTAAATATAATTATTTTTTATGATCCTCATCGTTAACTTTTGGGCACGTTAGTTGACGTAGCAGCTGTGACGTCACCCGTTGGTTTGAGGATTGCAGTTTTGAAGCTTTGATATTTGTCCGTCGCCATCTTGTTTTTTTTAAACCGGACGGGAGGGCGGAGCTGGGGAGGATGACGCGGCCAAGCCTGTGTTGTTACGGTTGCAATGGCGCTGCGCTAAGCTACATGCTAAAGGGGGAGAGTTGACGATTTTCAATCCTTCTGAAGCGAGTCATCCAGTGGAGATTTACCGGCAGAACACCTCCTCAACCCTTGTGTTGTCGTCCACATCACCCATGAAACGTTTTGTTTTTCTGGGTCAAAATTTTAAATTCAAATTTTTCAACATTTTGTTTGTCTTTTTTCAACACACTCTCACTCTTCCTTTACGTTGTTGTCACTTTTTCTGATGTTTTTGTCGATTTTTTTCTTGCTTTTTTGAAGCTTTTTCCGATAGTTTTGTCACTTTTTTTCAACGCTCTTTTTTATTTCTTTCAAATGCTATAGAATTGAATAAAACACCCAATTTCAATGAAAGTAGTGAACTGATCATTTATTGTACTTGTGAACAGCGTTGTATGGAAGAATCCACGTTATTTTTTTTTGGACAATTTGGTTGAAAGCAACCCAAATTTTTGATATAGAAACCTTTTGAAAATGGGTCAAATGTGACCCAAGGACAACAGGAGGGTTAAGTTGTCAGCTAATGCTAGCAGTAGCTAGCTAGCTTGGTTGGCAACGAGACATTTGTAGGCGATCAAAATGTTTCAGTTAAATTTGATGAGGTAAAAAAAAGGGTCAAAGTTCAAGGCGAAAAAATGGACAACAGATAGAATCAAGTTGAGGACTATTTTAATGTTAGCATGGTTAGCATTGCTAAGCCTCTGTCATAAACAGGTCCTGAAGCATTTCCTGCTTTATCGTCTATTTCAAAATAAATGGGACCATAACAAAACCATAAATCATAAATAAAAAATGTTGTGACCTCGGCGTCACGGCTCTGAAAGGAAACACAGTTCGTGGAAACACAAAGATAGAATTTTGAACTAAAGATAACCTACTTGATATTTATAATCCAGACGACTGAAGCCAAATTATCTTCAGCTGAACTTTTAAATGCAGTTTTTCACACATTGTGGATTCTGTCCTCCATCTTGTAATCTTCTCTATGTTATGTAATCTAAAGTTTGCTGTGTGAACACGCTATAGGTTTAAAGTCTTAGACTTAGAGTCCGTGTTTATTGTTGAACTTGGAGAGAGACTATCAGTGTCGTTGGGGCCGAAAGCCAACTGGCTCCTGGAGAGACAGTTGATCTGATATCAGAGGGCAGCACGTCCATCTGTGTGTGTGTGTGCCTGTGTGTGTGTGTGTGTGTGTGTGTGTGTGTGTGTGTGTGTGTGTGTGTGTGTGTGTGTGTGTGTGTGTTTGTGTGTGTGTGTGTGCGTGCGTGCGTGGACTCCAAGGGATCAATGAATGTGTTCCAGGGGTTCACCAACAAGAAGGGGAATCATTATTTTCACTATAATTCCATCCATAAGTAACACAATGACATGATGTTTAACTATTTTGGTCATAGGTTTCATACACTTTCTATAATAAAACATTTAAAATTTAAAGGGGGACCCAGGGACAAAATCCGACCTCGCCAGACGGTCCGACGGCTGATTATCGGGCTGGTGTGTCTTCTCTCTTAGGAAGCAGGTTGGGGGTGATGGATGGGTGAAACCATCACAGGACTTTCATATTCCGTTTGAAAATCAAAAGTAACCAGCAAGTTTTTTTTTTTAACAAACGGAACTACGTCACAATCAGTAACGTCTGATTTTAACCCAAACCACCCTCTTTTCTAAACTTAACTAGTTTAAGTAGTAGTTAAGTAGTTTTGGTGCCTAAACCTAACCAAACTGTTGACGTGTTTAAAATCGTGACTGTTAAGTTCTCTGGTTTAGATATGAGGTTGTATTTCTCGGGGTCAGCCCTATGTTCCCACAGTTCCCACATTTCTAAGATTTTTCTTAAAATTAGGCCCTATGTTAGGGTTAGAGTTACATTCCACCTGTAGTCTATTGCTACAGGATAATAGGTTGGGTGTAATTTGCTACCAAATTGGAAGAAAGGGGGATAAAATCTGATACAAATTTATGAAAAAGGAAATGTGGGAACATAGGGCCTAATTTTCAGTGAAATCAAAAATTCTTAGAAATGTTGAAACATAGGGCTGTGGGAACATAGGCATGCTCCCATATTTCTGCCACCGCTATGGGCGCTAATTTATGAAACTAATGACCCATATCCTCATAAGGTTTAGAAGACTTGTTGAGGCAAATGTGTCGATTCTTCAGTTCTGAACACAATTAATATAATCCACATAAAATTAACCCTTGACCAGCTGCACTGTCTATAAAGTATCAACACTTCTTGGTGCAAAGCAGCATTTTCATGTCTTCTGTCAGAAGGGAAAAGTTCATACCATATTCAGTGCTTCCATTGGAGAGCATCATTAGATATGTATCTATGTGTTAGATTAACAACTTTAGTTTGAGTTTGTTCTGTTTTCCTTCTGTTACACTCTCCTCCTCCACCTGTGTTCACTCTCTGGGCCACGTGCTGTCTCCACCACACTCAACAACAACAACAACATGAAGCCCCTGGGCTTCATTACCTAGAAAGGGAGAGGGTGGAGGAGGGAGGGAGGCAGGGAGGCAGGGAGGGAGGGAGAGATTCTCAGAAATAGCAACTGGCACCAAGTGCATCGTCCACCAAAAGGCAAACAGAGATCACCTGCAGGTCAGAGATACCAAACTGCAGACTGAGAACACTGAATACAAAGTCTGCAACTGTCGTGTTTGGCTAATTATTTCTCTACAACAAAAGGAAATAAACTCAGCAAGTAGTCAAAGGGAACAGAGAGAGAGAGAGAGAGAGAGAGAGAAAGAGAGACATACAAATGCTTTCTGCAGAGCCTCTGTTGATGCTTACATTTAACATCTAGAGAAAGAATAATAAAAGCATACGAGCCAACATCGGGCTGTGAAAAACAGGGAGATTTCCTGGGGTATCAGTTGAAAAGGCCTACTTGCAACGTTCCCGCCCCCATATATCCCTACACCACGCCGCCTTTACACTAGCACTTGAAGTTAGCTCCGTAATACGCAATGCGCCCCCAGTGGACGTCGTACTACACCGTTGAAAGAAGTGAGTAGAACAAAAATGGCGGAGAGACGACTCATTCTGTCAGTGTCCGAATGTCCAATTCTCTATGACCTCTCATCTGAGGGCTACAGAGATATAAACAGAAAGGCTGCTGCGTGGAGAAAAGTTGCCCAGGATGTTGATATGTTAGGTCGGTTATATGTGATATAACGTTATGATGTCAATAGTTTGATGTTTGTATATATAATTATTAGGGCTGTCAGCGTTAACGCGTTAATCGCGATGCGATTAAGGGCCAACGCAATGCGATTAATTTTTTTTCATCGCATTAATCGCATGCCGGCATTAACGTGACGCAGTTTGATGCTAGCGGGCTCAGGCAAAGCAGTATTTTGGAGAGTGCTACTCGCCGACCTGTGGATGAAACCAAATCCAAAAAATGACTACAGCTCTTGCAAAACGGGTGGCAACTAACTGCAGACTTGTCAGCATCGTAGAAGACTCGGGTCTTAAAGAAGTGCTACGGTTGGCGTGTTCTGACCCGTCTTATACAC
>CM042321.1:3188520-3328520 GCA_023566125.1 Zingel zingel | reverse complement strand
TAATGGAGCATTAGTGGTTATGGTGAGAGGATTGAGAGATGTGAGAAACTATTTTTTTTAAACTTGATTTACTTTATTTTCCTTTTTTCTTACATGAACATAATCCAATGCACACCGGTGTTAATATCCAAATTGGAAACTTGGACTTTTATAAGGGTAAAAGTGTAAAAGAAAGAATACAAAAATAAAATAAAGAGTATCACAAGCATCTTACAACTTTTGTCTCTTTCCTTTCACGTCTGCTGAAGACTCGGCTCATGTTTTCTCTTGTGAAGCGTTGATCCAGCAGGGTCGCTATTTTGGTTCTAAGGTAATAACATCGGCGTAATTTACAGGGGGGTGACAACAACAACAACCGACAATTATCAAAACTGTCCGGGGTAAAGAAGTCAAAGAGTTTAAATGCTGTGGCTTTCCAAAACAAAAATAATAGGATACATCATCTCGGGACCATGACGTGAAAAAGTCCTCAGAAAAAGCAACCGGCGATAGAGGAAATGAATGACATTAAGAGGTCGCTTGACTTTCTCTCTGAAGAGATTACCACTGTCAGGCTGCAGCAAAAATCCATTTTAGTTGTGGAAGTAAAGGCTCTCCGGCTTCAAAATGAAGAGAAGGACAAGAGACTCGCCTTCCTATAGCAACCCAGTCTCACGGCAGTTTGTGAAATGGTCACTTTATTTTTAATCTATCACGGGTTAATTTTTCTTGTGCATATTACGTGATCACAGCACGAAAACGGTAGGGAGTAGTATGAAAAGCCGAAAATCCGCGTAGGGAGGTTGGTCGTTGTGGTGGATGGGCCAAACAACACGGGACTTTAATCCAGGAGACCGGGGATCGTGTCCTGCATTTGGCGTTTTGTTTCCCTGTTGTCATCCTAATCACAACCGTCCCGTTATTGTGGTGCGTCCCCCGCGGCCGTCTCTCGATGTTTGAGGCGTCCTTTCGCCGTAGTCTTCCTAATCACAACCGTCCCGTTATTGTCGCGTGCCACCACGAAAAAAACAAGATAAACCTGTTGTTGTACACGTATCAATAGATTAAAAATAACGTGACAATTACACGAACTGCCGTGAGACCGTGTTGGGAGAACAGAGTGGCTGATCTGGAGCAGTACACGAGAATGAATGATGTTATTGTATTGGTCTTATTATTCATTGTTTTTAAATGTACTGAGTGTCATTTTTTCTGCTTTTTCCTGTCCATGATGGGAGCGCCACTTTTGTGAATGAATGACGTCATTCAAGAGCCGGAGCTGATTGGTCCTGGTTGGTCAACTAAACTATTTAAGGCTATGGTTGAGGTGAATGTGTGAATTTACCTGATGACGGTCTGAGACCGAAAAGTTGTATTTTTCTAAATAAATTATTGCTTGCGTAATGGTCAGTGTGCGGGACTCTTCTCTAAGCTTTTGATCTGCTACTTTTGATCATATCCTACGCACCTGCCCGACAAAAGAGGTGTGCAAAAAAGCTTTCTTACATTGTATCATGGCTCAAAATAAAACCTTGGTCGTACGCACGGGCAGTGACCACTGACCACGATCGAGAGCCCGACGGGTCGGTTTCTGACTCCTTGGAACAACAAGTGGCAGCCTTTCTACAGTTCAAGGGCATCGAATTGGACTGTAACGCCATTGAGGCTTGTCACCCTCTGCCCTAGAGAAATCACAGCGACAAACCAGCCATTATAATGAGGTTTGCTAACCGAAAACACAAAATTGCACTACTGAAACAAGGAAGGAAGTTGAAGGGAACAGACGTCTACATAACTGAACATCTCACCAAACGAAATGCTGATATCGCCTGGAACGCACGATCCTTGAAGAAGCAGAACAAAATACAATCTACATGTTCCACAAACATACATTCATAAAACTAAATGGAACACCAGAGGAGGCGAAAGTGATGGTGATCAAAAACACAAAATCAAAAGTGTAAGAACCTGCACGTTTATCTGTTAAAACATAAGCTGCAATTGTTAATATGTATATATATATATATATATATATATATATATATATATAAGAGACAGGGTTTAAACAAAGCTTTATGAAGTCTGGTATCCTTTTTTTAGGAGAAGGAGCTCATACAACCACACTTGAAAAACATCTGAACTGCACTATGTTATGTTCTTGAAATTACTACCGTATGCGTGTCCACAAATTGTTAACATACCGACACACAGATACGTGTACATATACGACAGGGCCGAGGAGAGAGTCAGCGGTCCAGGAACAAACAAAGCTGACAAAGTGAAAAATACTCCACTCAGACGCTCCATCTGGGGTCCAGTCTCCTGATAAACTGCTCAGATGCTCAGAAAGCTGGTTGGATGTGTGCAGGCTGGGAGGAACACAGACTGCATCTGAACACAAAGCTCTGCAGTCAGCAAGAATTTAAACACACACACACACACACACACACAGAGTTTTCTTTACATTCAGAGAATCAGTAACGTGAGATGAAGCGATCAGGATTATGTAATGCCAGGTTGTAAAACCTGGCATTACATAATCTCTGTTTATCAATCCCACAATGCCACGTGGGTGGAGAGAGGCGTGGAGGAGGAAGGAGGGCTCACTTCAGTTCACACACATGCTAACCTTGTGGCCGATGTCCGATCAGTCAAATGAAGGTCGATATGAATCGGAAAAACTTTTTTATTAAACCCAGCCCTACTTTAAAGGAGAATTCCAGTCGATTTCAACACGTAGCTCTGTTGTTCTTAAATTTGGAGAGCTGTCAGTAGCGAGAAAAACGAAAGCAACCGGTGCTGCCTACACCGTGTTATCCCCCTGCTAGCTTTAGCACCCAGGAGGCTGAAACAGGGCAAGTTTTAAACGTGCTTTTAGCCTCTTAACATGTTCAAAATGTTATTACAAGTGCCTACCCATGTGACCTGATTCCTTCCGAGTGAACACAGTGAATCTGCAGTAGATGTGAAAGAAATGCATAAAAGTTCTGCTAATTAATACCTCTGCTTAGTTCCAGTGTTGAGACGGCAAGACGAGTGCTTAGGGACCGTATACAAACTACAACACCGAAAAGTGATACTATGAAATATTTATATTTATTATATTTATTAATTTAATGATTAAATAAGGTAGAGTCTCCAAACTTACCTCAGTTATAACTTATATTCTGCTAATTTCACTACAGCACTTTCTTTTAAAAAATAAGCATATGCCTATTTCTGAAAATATTTTTGTATCTCTTTTCGGTGTTGTAGTTTGCAGACGGTCCCTAAGCACTCGTCTTGCCGTCTCAACACCGGAACTAAACAGAGCTGAATTAGCAGAACTTTTATGCATTTCTTTCACATCTACTGCAGTTTGATTCAGTGTCTTCACTCAGAAGGAATTACTTCACACGGGTAGGCACAGGTAATGACATCTCGAACATGTTAAAAACTTTTTAAACGTTTAAAAGTTGCCCTGTTTCAGCCTCCTCGGTGCAAACTGTAGTAGGAGGATAACACGGTGTAGGCAGCACCGATTGCTTTCGTTTTTCTCACTACTGACAGGAATTCTCCTTTAAGACATGTCATATTGTGTAACTTTGAAAGCATTAAATGGTGACGCCTCAGTGTGACCTTTGAAGCAGGAGAGTGACATTATGTTTACTTCTTGTGTTACAGTCCCGGCAGTGTTGATCCGTGACGGGCTGAGACAGCAGAGAGCACAAATAGAGAAGACTCATAAAGCCAGCAGCATGACTCAGTAACATCAGCAATACCTACCTCCATACCAGTGAGCTGACGTTAGCCACTGATCGTACCCAACAAAGTAAAACTCTTAACAGTGGAACTGACCGCACTAAACTGAGTGTTTGGGTATGTTTAATCAGCCCGGTCTCATGGCAGTTCGTGAAATGGTCACGTTATTGAATCTATTGATTCGTGAACAGGACACGAATACAACAATACAACACAGGACTTTCACCCCGGAGAGCGGGGATCGTGTCCCGCGTGTTGCAGTTCCTTTCCGCGTTATTAACCTCAACCGTCCCGTTGTTGTGGCGTTTCATGTCCCCGTTGTTGCGTGCCACAGAGACCGCGGATCGTGTCTGTGCGCCCGGGGAACGCATCCCCGTGTGGCGGTCCGTCCGTTGTTGTTGCCGCCGTGTGGCGTTTAATTTCCCTGTGGCAGTACACGAAATGAAATTCGTAACCTGTACACAAAATGAAATTTGTAACCTGTACACAAAATGAAATTCGTAACCTGTACACAAAATGAAATTTGTAACCTGTACACAAAATGAAATTCGTAACCTGTACACAAAATGAAATTTGTAACCTGTACACAAAATGAAATTTGTAACCTGTACACAAAATTAAATTCGTAACCTGTACACAAAATGAAATTTGTAACCTGTACACAAAATTAAATTTGTAACCTGTACACAAAATGAAATTCATGACCTGTACACGAAATAAACGAGAAAATCGTGACCTGTACACGCATCAATAAATAAAAATAACGTGACCATTTCACGAACTGGTGTGAGACCGGGTTGGTTTAATTGATACATTCGACTTTGTATTTGCATTAGAAACAACTTTCTATGGAGTCGGTGTTCCACTTCCTCCCATGGTGTTGAGGTCAGATCTCTGTGCAGATGAGTCGAATTCTTCTCACACCAAAACATGGGAAACCATGTCTTCGTGGAGCCGGCTTCGGGCCCGGGGACGTTGTTGTGTTGAAAACAGGAAAAAATACAATCTGTTGCCTGTATGTAGCAAATAGCACATGACAGGCCGTGTTTATTTCTGGCTTCAGATCATTGAGTATGTTTACATGCACAATAATATTGACTATGACGATATTCGGAATTTGATACAGGTCATGTAAACAGCATATTCTGTTAGGATATTCAGAACAAAGCTTTTTCCCAATTTAGCATTTTGTGATTAAGACATGTGTGATATGTCGGTATTATTCAGGTTATAAAAAACATTCTTTGGACATGTTTACAATGCTTTTAGAATCTGTATATCAATCAGGGTTTTTACAACAGTTTGTGACAGTTTACGGCCTCTTGCCTTTTTACGGTCAGCTCTGTGCGTTGCTATGGTTGTTGGACACAAACCAACCAGCCGACAGATTGCAGGGCTGCAGTAAAGATGCTCGGCCAAGAGAAAAGAAGGAGAAACACAGCTATAGTTAAACATTATCAAAGACTTGGATACCAACAGGTTTGTGGATATGAGCCGACCTTTTCTAGAAGCTGGTTGAAGGAATGAAAGAGAGAGGTTGTGTTCACACGCTCCAACAAGTCCGCCACCGCTGGAAAACTTTCCAATCCTATTTTGCACTGCTGCATGAAACGAGAATATTAGTGGAATATTCTCTTTCATCAGTCATGGAAACAGCTTAGAGGAATATTGTCTTTTTCGGAATAAGAGCAAAAAACAGAATATTATATGCATGTAATCATAGTCATATATAAAAGAGACATGTTTTAACCCTCCTGTTGTCCTCGAGCCAAATTTGACCCGTTTACAAAAACTTTCTATATCAGAACTATGACAAAACAACATTAAAAAAGTGACAAATGTTGCAAATAGCTACAAAAACGCAGGAATAAAATCGCTGGAAAAAGTGACCAAAAAAACAGAAAAGGTGACCAAAAAAACATCGCCAAAGGTGACAAAAACTTCTTTAAAAAAAGTGACAAAAAAACATCGGAAAAAGCGACTAAAAACTTGTTTAAAAAAGTGACAAAAACATAATTTAAAAAATCGCCAAAAAAAGGTCGAGAAAAGTGTAGAAAAAGAACAACAAAATGTTGAAATTTCGACCCAGATAAACACAAAGTTGCAAGCTTTTAGTGGTGAAGGAACTCTGTTATTCGGTGCACATCAGCTAAGTGGCCCTCAGTCAGGTTCAGGAACATGTCTGAACAGCACAAACAATAACGTTTCTATTCAATTTGCTGTTAATAATTGAGGCTGTGATTATGTTTCTACGCGTGTTTACAGCACGGACCCACAGGCCGGCGGGATCACAGCCCAGCAACAAATAAATCCTTTGATATTACTTCCTGCCATGTGCAACCTCTTCACATTCCTCTGAGAGAGAGCGAGGGGTGTGTCTGAGAGAGGCAATGTAAAAATGGCCTCTCTCTCTATCTCTCTCTTTCTCTCTCTCTCTCTCGCTCTCTTTGAATGGAGGAAACAAACTCGGTGAACCCAAGCCGCTGGCAGCCCTCCAACTGCTATCAAAGTTGATCCTCTGGCTGAAAGGCCTGTTTTCTTTTCTGCTCGCTCTCCATTCAGCTCAGACGGCTCCGGTGGCACCGCAGCCCGTTAAAGTAAAGTATGGGCCGTCAAAATAATGATTACAAATGGAAAGTTTAAAGGATTTGTAGCCACGGGGAGGGATCCACTTTTAAAGATACACTTCCCAATTTAGTCACAGTGCCTCATAGCTGCCCAAACTTCAGGGAGCTGGGAATAAACTTTTTCTTTTAAAATGATGGCTTTTTAAAGGATGAGGCTGTAAATATTACATGTTTTTCTTCCTGTCGACAAATCCCATGTGCTGCTTTAATATTAGTCGTGTTTCCATTCATGCATTTTGAAGTTCTGCATTCGAAAATCAGGATGGAATCATTTGATTAAACTTCTGCTAAAAAATGTTTATGCTTGCTTGAAGTTGATTTGGCCTTTGTGTACAAAAAGTTGGCGCTAAATGGGGTAATGTCTTTGCCGAATAAGTTCTGGTGCAGCAAACATTTAACTTACAGGACTGTTTCTGCCGTTTGCGTCTTCCCAAATATTCCTATAACGTGTCTTTGTCTCCAGACAACATGGCCAATACTTGCCCAATTGAACCAAATTCCTGAAGACCTCTCTCCATATTTCTTAGGTCCATGGTTAGATGGCTAAGGCAACTTGTTTTGTTCCCGGCTAAAAACCTCTACTTCTTTTACTCTGTTTACTGGCGGATTGCAGACATGCGCTGCTTATGGCAACCTTTAGCCGAGTTTATTGGCTACAAACCAGTTGATGGAAATGCGCCCACTTTACATTTCAGTTTTTGCGACATTCCAAAAGTTGGCTTAAAATTGAATGGATGGAAACTGTCATTTCTTAAAACAGCTGCTCACTGTTTTTATTCAATTTTGTATATATTGTCAAATCACAACCGGAGTTGTCTCAGGACACTTTACAGATAGAGTAGGTCTAGACCACAATATAATAGTACATTTGTTGTGGACTATTTTCAACTGATTTAAATGTGAAAATTAGTATAGTAGATCATCAGAATTTTGTAGGACTGGTCATGTGACTTGACTTGACTTACAGCAGGGACACGTACTTGGCTTTTAGCAGGGATGTAATGTGACTTATAGCAGGGACTCTATTTGACTTATAGCAGGGACTCTATTTGACTTATAGTAGGGACTCTATTTGACTTATAGCAGGGACTCTACTTGACTTATAGTAGGGACGTAACTTGACTTATAACAGGGACTCTATTTGACTTATAGTAGGGACGTAACTTGACTTATAGCAGGGACTCTATTTGACTTATAGTAGGGACTCTATTTGACTTATAGCAGGGACTCTACTTGACTTATAGTAGGGACGTAACTTGACTTATAGCAGGGACTCTACTTGACTTATAGCAGGGACTCTACTTGACTTATAGCAGGGACTCTACTTGACTTATAGCAGGGACTCTATTTGACTTATAGTAGGGACATAACTTGACTTATAGCAGGGACTCTACTTGACTTATAGCAGGGACTCTACTTGACTTATAGCAGGGACTCTACTTGACTCATAGCAGGGACTCTATTTGACTTATAATAGGGACATAACTTGACTTATAACAGGGACTCTATTTGACTTATAGTAGGGACGTAACTTGACTTATAGCAGGGACTCTATTTGACTTATAGTAGGGACGTAACTTGACTTATAGCAGGGACTCTACTTGACTTATAGCAGGGACTCTACTTGACTTATAGCAGGGACTCTACTTGACTTATAGCAGGGACTCTACTTGACTTATAGCAGGGACTCTACTTGACTTATAGCAGGGACTCTACTTGACTTATAGCAGGGACTCTATTTGACTTATAGTAGGGACGTAACTTGACTTATAGCAGGGACTCTACTTGACTTATAGCAGGGACTCTACTTGACTTATAGCAGGGACTCTACTTGACTCATAGCAGGGACTCTATTTGACTTATAATAGGGACATAACTTGACTTATAACAGGGACTCTATTTGACTTATAGTAGGGACGTAACTTGACTTATAGCAGGGACTCTATTTGACTTATAGTAGGGACGTAACTTGACTTATAACAGGGACTCTATTTGACTTATAGTAGGGACGTAACTTGACTTATAACAGGGACTCTATTTGACTTATAGTAGGGACGTAACTTGACTTATAGCAGGGACTCTATTTGACTTATAGTAGGGACGTAACTTGACTTATAGCAGGGACTCTATTTGACTTATAGTAGGGACGTAACTTGACTTATAACAGGGACTCTATTTGACTTATAGTAGGGACGTAACTTGACTTATAACAGGGACTCTATTTGACTTATAGTAGGGACGTAACTTGACTTATAGCAGGGACTCTATTTGACTTATAGTAGGGACGTAACTTGACTTATAGCAGGGACTCTATTTGACTTATAGTAGGGACGTAACTTGACTTATAACAGGGACTCTGCTTGACTTATAGCAGGGACGTAACTTGACTTTCAAGTCGAGTCCCTGCTATAAGTCAAGCAGAGTAGTAAGTGTTAATTTTTTATACTGCACTGTAACTTTTATTCTCGTATTTTTTCAGTTTTTATATTTGTAACTGCTCTTTAATGTTTTATGTAAAGCACTTTTGCCCTGTTGCTGAAATGTGCAATACAAATAAAGCTGCCTTGCCTTTTTTACTTGGTTCTCACCACAGTGACTTGAGACTCGCTTGCAACTTGAAGGTTAAAACTTGAGATTCGCTTGTGACTTGCACATGTGTGACTCACTCCCACATCCGCCCAGATCAACAGTGGGGCTCATTTATGTGTTTTCAACAACGACAGAGCTCTATGGCTCAGAGGAAGTTCAGGTTAACACTGTTATTGTGTGTGTTAGCGTGCCGATGTTAGCTGTGTCACAGAGTTAGCATGACTGTAGACTCTTCGTCTTGTTTAAGCTCCTGAATATCAGTATCAGACAGAGAAGATAAGCGGATAAGCATCCAGACTGGACTTCCTGGTTTGTATTTCAACACTGACTGGAAGACCAGGCTCCCTACCGTGACAAACAGTATCATTAATCTCCTCTTTAGGTCATCTGAACCCCCCCCTGTTTACTGTCTCCAGCGGAGGAAGAAGTACTGAGATCCTTTACTTTAGTAAAAGATCTCACATATCACTGTAAAAATACTCTGTTACATGTAAAAGTCCTCCATTGAAAATGTTACTTAAGTAAACGTATGTAAGTTTCATCAGGAAAATGTACCTGAAGTTTTAAAAGTAAAAAGTCCATAATACAGAAAAATCCTCCCATTGTAGAAAGAGTAAAGGATCCAACCAGCTGTGTGTGATGGTCTGATCATCTCAGCTGGACTTGTAGCCGTTATATTGTTGGCTAGTTTACTTTATAATCAAACATCAGATGTTATGAACTACATGTGTTCTGTGTGCAGTAATCTTAACGTGTAAAGTAACTAGTAACTAAAGCTGTAACAGATGGATGTAGCGGAGTAACTAAAGTAACTAGTAACTAAAGCTGTAACAGATGAATGTAGTGGAGTAACTAAAGTAACTAGTAACTAAAGTAACTAGTAACTAAAGCTGTAACAGATGGATGTAGCGGAGTAACTAAAGTAACTAGTAACTAAAGCTGTAACAGATGGATGTAGTGGAGTAACTAAAGTAACTAGTAACTAAAGCTGTAACAGATGAATGTAGTGGAGTAACTAAAGTAACTAGTAACTAAAGCTGTAACAGATGGATGTAGTGGAGTAACTAAAGTAACTAGTAACTAAAGCTGTAACAGATGAATGTAGTGGAGTAACTAAAGTAACTAGTAACTAAAGCTGTAACAGATGGATGTAGTGGAGTAAAAAGAACTATTTTTCTCTGAGTGGAGTAGAAGTAGAAAGTGCCATGAAAAGAAAAGACTAAAGTAAAGTACAAGTAGCTCAACATTTGTACTTAAGTCCAGTACTTGAGTAAATGTACTTAGTTACATCCCACCACTGTTTATCTCTCTCAAACACACAGAGGGATTACAGAAGGTTTCACAAGTACACAGAAAAGAAAAGAAAGAGGATGAGGTCACACACAGCATTCCTGCTGTGGTCGTGGTGAGTTCAGGGACCTGTAAGAGCAGCAGCTGCTGCTGCAGACAAACAGGAATTGTGTTTACGACAGCCATACAGGATAACATGTAAGACAGGAAGTGTGTGACACACTTTTCTGCCAGCTCACTTCCTTGTGTTGTGAACCAACCATTTTTCAGTGTCACGACTTAGTAGCGTTCCAGGGTTCAGGTTAGGCTACTTAACGTTAACGTTAGCTAGCGGCTACCTAACGCTGACGTTAGCTCTCACGCCAGCAAAACCTCTTGCGCAGTGCATCACGTTTTTTCGAAGGGTTTTAAAGACGTGCATACAAATTTAAATATTCACAACTTTTCAGCAGGAGGCGCAGTCGTACCGCTCGTCAATGTCACACTTCCTCCTGTTATCATGTAAACAACACAACACAACTCTAACTGACCGTAAATGACAACTGTTAACTGAGGCAACGCAACAGTCGGCCTTCGTTGCCTCTAGTTCTTGGACAGCGGCTTTGTGTGTCTGACAGAGACTATTCAAAATAAATGTATTAATGTAATCTTAGACTGGATCAACGAAAGAACATTTTCAGGATAAAACCCTTCAGCTGTCTGTGTGTTGCCATTCTCAAACTTCCTTTGCTTCGGGAAACAACAACGTTGGAGCTAGCAAGTAACACGCTGAAAATGGCAAGTTTTTAAGAACATTTGGATGCTGCAACAAGGCAGGCCTGCTTAGTTCTTTCGGGGAATGATTGTAAAGATTTACAAAGAATATATTTATGGCATTTCCTCTCTAACTGGGACATTTTGGGAAAGATTGATGGGAAGAGCTAATGAGGTGTAACCATGTATCATCTAATTGAAATAGCTCACGTTACTGTATTGTGTCAACAATTAACTTCATTTAATATTGTATGTGGCGTTTTCTTTTGCGGGGTGCAAATGTTCCACCAAAACAACTTCCTTCCTGAGACTATTTAGCAGAGCCAGCATCGCAGTGATTGGTTTAAAGAAATGTAAACAACCCAGAGCGTTTTTTTTTCCCTCCTATCCCAGAATGCATCTGTGGTGTAGCCAGACCTTATGCTGCGTTCCAGGCAACCCGTAACCTGTGTTTTCACAACCTTCTGCCGGTGAAAGTGTCCTGGAACGCCAGTCAAACCCGTAACTTACTCCCCGTGAACTCGTACCAGGTCGTTGTACTCCCAGTTACAGTTTTTGACGTCACACACACATAAACAACAATGTTAATGTTGATGCTGTACAGACGCCGGTGATTAACGGTGACAAATAGAAATAAATAGACATAAATAGGCAACGTAAAGTAATTCCGCAGATTGTAATCAAAACAATACACATACGATTGTGTACTACTACAGGTTATGTTTATTAAATGAAGGCTAAAATATGTCGCCGACTAGAAATCACTAGTATCAGCTAACGCTAGCTAACGTCAGAGTTATGTAGCCGCTAGCTAACGTTAGGTAGCCTAACCTGAACCCTGGAATGCTACCAAGTCGTAAGTCGTGACTTGAAGCCGTAATTTACAGGCTAAATTGTGTCTGGAAGGCAGCAATACTCCACAGCGCTGTGGAGATAGAGCTGGCAATGCCAGACTAATTAAATCTTTATTTGGCACTTTTACAACCTGACAACCAAACACACCCTTGCAATGTAAAATATCATATTTTACATCTGAACATTTGACTTTAATCTAATAAACTATTAATGTATTGATACAAATAGCACACTGTATGTGTAGTAAACAAAATAAACATGTTTTATGTGCATGTTATGACACTGCTTATTCTGACTTGGAGAAGGATTAAAGTCATCCAAAGTGTTTGTTTTCTGTTCCAGGAAGTGATGACAGTTTATCTTGGTTTCACATGTTGATATCTCTCCTAACTGCCACAACCTCACTGGATTCCAGTATGACTGGACTCCTGCCTTTGAGACACAGGAAACCTCAGCCGGAGCCCTCTGATTGGCCGACATACAACGCTGAGGCAGTGATAGTAGCTCCTTATACGGTCATGGGGACTCTCTCTCTCTTTGACTGGAGAGTCAGGTTTAGCTCGGCTTCTGTTTCTCAGAAACAGAAATGAACACCGTGTTCTCCCACAGACACACACCCTGCCTCCACTCCTATTGTCAGTGTGTACACACTGCATGCCAGCGGCAGCTCCACGTACTTACTAATCATGCTCACAGCCAACTATTTTGACCACATGTGTGTATTATGGCCTAGTTTTTAGCCTAGTTCACACTATGTTCGGTTTCAAGATTTAGTTACATCATACTGTATATGTATGCAGATGTTTGTCCTTTAATATTGGATTTTAAGTGTTTGTTCGGACAAGGAAATAATCATTATGCAAGTGTCACAGCAAATTCTTTTGATCAGATGTTGTGGCTGCAAATTTTTATTATCACAGACTTGATTTTGATAGCCTTGACCAAACATGATAGAAGAAAAAAACAACAATTAAGGATAATTGTTGTTTTTTTCTTCGATAGGGCCACACATTTTAATAGCGTTGACTCTGGTAACATCTGTGAGCCTTTTAGGATTATGTGATTACATTAAAAAGACTAAAACAACGACGTAAATACTATGCTATCAAAGTCTGCCATATCTAACTATGTAGGTCAAATTTGTTTTCTTTACAGGCATCAAAATGTGTGACATCATTTTTGGAATCAGGAGCTAATGTATAAAGTATTTCATGAAGTCGGCTATATATGAGACAGAATTTGGTAAAACATTGGATTTTATAGAACATATTGTGATGCTTTTCAAAAGATATTCTGATTTCAGCATGTGCTCGTTCATACATGAATGCTTGAATAAAAATGAGAGTTTGTGTATAGATTAAACGTGATTCCCCCCATAAAGATATGGCGCTTTGTTTGTTTTGCCTGGACAGACAGCAGCAGACAGTTATGTGTTATGCAATGTCCATTTGAAAAGAGCAGGCCCAACGCCGCAGCGTAATCGGGTTGAGGCGGGAAATCGGATCAACGGTATAATACCAAAAACGAATGTTATGGTTCACCTTTTGCGTTGCAAACTTTTAAATAATCTTGTCTATTTTTATGTAATGTAAGCATAATGATTCATTTCGTGAATGTATATGATGTATAACGGTGTCATTTATTTTGATTTGAAAAACACCCCTCTCACTCGCAAGGAACATGGTACATTCCACAACGCGTCACCCATTGTTTACAAATGAACTCGGATGGCTTGTTGGTTTACTGCTGAGCGGCGTGGTGAGAGCGAGGAGCAGCAGCCCGGCGGCTCTCAGTCATACCAAGAACAAAAACACTGGAAATAACCACTCACAGAAACTCGACAACATATCCGCCATTATGCCGTGTCGGAAGGAGAACTACATCTTTCTGGAGCAGTCCGTTACGGTCGGCTCCAAAGAAGTGGACGCGCTGGTTACAAAAATCGGCGAGGCACTGCAGCTCCACAACAATAGCGGCGGCCACCAGAAGACGTCAGTGTCCGTGTCCATGTCCTGCCTGCACGGGCTCACCGGCGGCGGCTCCGGCGTGGTCAAACCGGCAGCCATAATCAGCGGCAGCGCGGGAGCTCCATCGCAAAAACAGAAACACCACGGCTGCTGCATGCGGCTCCGGAACCGGGGACACCGGGGGAACATCCGGGCAAGCCCGTATAACATCCCCGGTTCTAACAGCGACCATGACTGGGACCAAAAAATCAAACCGTGGAACAAAAAGAGGATCAACGTGGAGGAGGACGATCCTCACCGGCTGCTGCAGGACTTGATTTTATCGGGGAACCTGATTAAAGAGGCTGTGAGGAGGCTTCAGTTCTCGGCTGCAGACTGTGGAGATTTCCCCAAGAAGAAGGCGGACAGTGTGCCGTGCTGAGAGCCAGTGTGTCCCCCCCCTGCCCCTGGATGGACACAACAAAACTAAGACTGTTTAGAATTACATTTCACAGGACTGTTTTTTTTTTTTTTTTTTTTTTTTTTTATAAAAGAGGACTGTTAGCTGTGTTTTTTTGTTTTTTTTATTTCATGAATTTTTCAATAATTAGCAGTACGCCTAGCTAGCTTACTTAGCTCGCCAGCCGCCCGGCTAATGAGCCGTGTTGTTGATGTTTGAATGTCTCCTTGTGGCTCAGACGGCTGGGGGTAGCAGTGGAGCTTTGACCCACCAGAAACTCATTTTCTTTACCGGCCTTTTCATAAGAAATTATGTTTATTTCACTCTTTTTAACGACTGATGTTGTCATCTTGTGATGTGATTAAAAAAAACAACATTTTTTGGATGAATGGTTGAGTCACAGTGAACAGTAGCAGCAAATCAAAGCCTATTCATTAGTTTTTTTTACCACTGAATCCTGGAATTTCGTCCATGTGTTTCAGGGGGTTTGGGAGGAAGGTTTGCCATTCCCTGCTGTGACAACAGACCTTGTTATAATGTGAGATGGGGGGGTTAAGTAGTCCATTTTGTTTACTATCTAATGCTGGCTGTTAATGGCTGTAGTCCCCTCCTTATTATTCTCATTTCAGGTTCTTCAGTGGGTTGTCCTTTAACTGACCTGGGAGCAGCTCATTTCAGCTAGTGACCTGAGCCTCAGGAATGCGGGTTTATTTTCAAAAAAAGCTGATGTTACAGGACAACACACTGCACCTCTTGTCGACGGCAGCTCTTCTAAATAGTTTCTTCTTCTTCTCAAGGGCGTCTAACATTTGCAGGAGAAGGGGGTGCATGGGAAAGAAGAGCAAACACGCCCGTTTCCCACAGGGCTCTGGGTGATGTGTAACTGTTTGTAATGTGTATTTTTGGGGGTGGGGTGGGAGAAAAGGTTGGCCGTAACATGACAATACTTTTTGTGGTGCTTTCACCTTTTTGGAACTACTACAGAGTTCCTTTTTTTGTATTAATTTCTTCTGTGTAAAGAAAAACAATTGCCACTCCTGCTTCGTAACGAAGTATCTGATAATGTTCCTGAGTATTCAGGCTGTTTTTTTTGTTGTTGTTGTTGTCTTAATAAACTTCTGTTTTTCCAAACCTCTGTAAGAGTTTTATTGGAAAGTTTGCTCACTTGTTTTGTCACACACGGGGAAATATGTGTCCCTGCTGCTTCCTCTGGGCCTGAGAGTGTGGACGGCGTGGTCTTGAAGGACACATGGTCATTATGGGCCTATAAATACCCCCCCCCCCCCTTCTCTCTGCTGAATCACAGCAGGCAAGCATGACACCAGCGGTGAAAAACATGTTTTGCTCCAGTGGCTGAGCTGTGGAGGTCTTACATGTTGTTTACGACGGCTCCCTCTGCTGTTGCTGCTCCGTTAGTGTGTGTGTGTGATTTGTAACTGTGTGTCACAGTGTGTGTCGTCCGTCGCAGCAGATGGAGCCGATGTAGCTGTCTGGGGTCACTGGGTGATGTCTGACCTTATCACAACACAAACCAATCCTCATTCAGACTGAGATCCCAGGTCGAGACTGAACACACTCACCTGTGGGTGTGTGTTGCTTTGGGTGATTGTTAAATTGTGTTCATATGCCATCAAAAAAACTCAGACAATCTTAAAAAAAAAAAATCTTAACCAAAGTCAAGGAGACTAAAACCCATAAATGCCAAAAACAAAATCGGTGCATAGTTACATGAATAAATACAAGTAGAATCAAAGATTCTTCCCATTTATGCTGATGTTTTAATGCTGCGTTCCAGACACAATTTTTAACCCGTAAATTACGACTTGGCAGCGTTCCAGGTAAAGTCACGACAAACCCGTCTAGCTGTCGTTAGCTAGCGCTAGCTGATACTAGCGATTTCTAGTCGGCGACATATTTTAGCCTTCATTTAATAAACGTAACCTGTAGTAGTACACAATCATATGTGTGTTGTTTTGATTACAATGTGCAGAATTACTTTACGTTGCCTATTTATGTCTATTTATTTCTATTTATCGCCGTTAATCACCGGCGTCTGTACAGCATCAACAGGGGTCGCCATTGTTGTTCATGTGTGTGTGACGTCAAAAACTGTAACTGGGAGTACGATCTGGCACGAGTTCACGGGGAGTAAGTTACGGGTTGCCTGCCGTTCCAGGGCACTTTCACGAGTAGAAGGTTTGAAAACATGAGTTAGGGGTTGCCTCGAACGCAGCAAAAGTACTTAGTCCGCAGTTTCTCCAGGTGGATCATCGAAACAAGTTCATGTAGCCAGTTTCTGAAACAGGGTGGATCCAGTCCTTGAGAATTAGTTGTTTTACTTACATCTTGCCTATCAATAAAGTTGTTTGGATGTGTAGAGGGAGGAGTAAAGAGTCCTCTGAGCATCCAAAGGGACAGCTCCACAATAAATGCAACTATGTACCATCATTTGATGTACATTCGTCACAAATTGGAGAAACAGAGGGGTAACATGAAGGATCCTTTTTGTGAATTAACTTAAATCAGACCCCAAATCTCCATCACCAAACCCACCAGACTCCATGTAAAATAACAGTACTTTTAGCCAGTGGTGTAGTCAAATGTATTATAGTGGGTATACTGTACTGTATATAAATAGATTGGCCTATATATATGGGCCAGAATCTGCCTTTGGGGGAGGGGTGGCATATCATAGTGGTGGTCTGGCTGTCCTCCCCCAGCGTTATTTATTATTAAGACTCCATTTCCTACATACGGTTAACTTTTATTCACCAATTTACGGTGGGAATACCTTTATTTAGTCTATGCCAAGAAGAAAAACACTGATGGCAATTCAAAATATATCAAAAATATAACAGAAAGTATGTTGTTGTGGGTCATTGGGCATTTTTAAGAGGGTATATGGAAATCCTGGAGCTTTCTTATTGGGTACACTGCGTATACCTGCGCATCACGTAGACTAGACCCCTGCTTTTAGAGTTGTTTCTGTCCACTTTGGATGAAGTGTGTTTCACAATGATAAAATTGGGATAAAATGTGTTGCAGTCTGAATCTGAGAATAAAACACTGAGTGTGAATGAGCTCGTTTTTTCGTGGGCGGCTGTTTGTTCTTCAGGTCGGCCTCCCACACAGTTTCACTGCATCCCTGACGCACACAGAGCCCAAATAGAAGATAAAAAAAGAAAAAGCTGTGACTGTTGTTGTGTAAGCTCTCTCACTTATAAAAACATACTCTGTCTGTACCTTCTTTCAACTCAAAATACATCATTTTGTGAAGAAGAAACACAAAACACAGCTAAACAGAGACATGACTTTATATCTGTAGGCCTGCAGCCTCACTCATCTGTCTCTACACATACTGAACATCGATGGATCTGTCGTTCTATTGTATTATATTGTATCCAAAAGCAGCAACTTGGACAGCAACAAAAAGAAACGTCTTCAGATTCAGATTACGTTCAGATTCAGATTAATTTATTTGTCACAGTTCCTTGTGTTCTTACACACATAAAGAAAATGAAAACACTGTTCTCAGCCGGCCACTTGCAGGGCAGCAGGAAAAGACAACAATCATCATCATCATCATCGTCATCGGTGTTGGGGAGTAACGGAATACATGTACAAGCGTTACGTATTCAGAATACAAATTATGAGTAACTGTATTCCGTTACAGTTACAATTTAAATAGTTGGTATTTAGAATACCTTGTTGAAATAAATGGATTACATGACAATACTTCTCTGTTTCACGAGTTTATTCACTCTCTAAGACTCCATTTCTTGCATTCAGATAACTTTTATTCACCAATTTACGGTGGGAATACCTTTATTTAGCCTATGCCAAGAAGAAAAACACTGATGACAATTCAAAATATATTAAAAATATAACGGAAAGTATGTTGTTGAGGGTCATTGGGCATTTTTAAGAGGGTATATGGAAATCCTGGAGCTTTATTCACTCTCTAAATTACTCTAAATTACTCTCCAAATGACTCCCCCTCCAACCTGAAGAAGCATCTTAAAGTAAGTTTTTTTTTTTAATTAGCCAAGGGTCGTCATCTGCTGTAGTTTTACTGGTCACCTTGCTATTTTATAGTTGACGTGCGACTTTACATTGTCCTATGTGCTGATTTACTAGCCCCAGAGCCGTTGAAACACTGACTAACCCCGTTTGACATGCTAGCTAACGTTAGCTAAAATTAGCTCGTGGTAGCTTAGACTTTTGTAGTATGCAGGTCAGAACTACAAATACAAAAATCGATCTGCTTGTTGAGGTACACATTCAGCCAGTTGGACCAGAAGAACACACCAGAATAGGCCTGATTATAAGCTGTATGTGATGGCCGCATTCCTACACTATATTATATACTATTAATGCAATTCAATGTGGAAGTAATCCAAGTATTCAGAATACGTTACTCAGATTGAGTAACGTAACAGAATACGTTACAAATTACATTTGTGGGCATGTTTTCTGTATTCTGTAACATAATACATTTTGAAAGTATCCTTCCCAACACTGATCATCATCATCATCCTCATCAACTTTCTTGCCAGACTCAAGATCCACTCAGAAGACACATACGTGACATACAACATACATAAAAAAAGAGAAAGACAAACATATACAGAGAAATAAAAGCAAAAGTAACAACAATACTGCATTTCTATAAAAGACACTTACTGTATACCAGTGTTTCCACAGTGATGATTGGTATCCTATGGCACTAAACCTAGGATTTGCCAGCAGCTTAACAATGCTGTTCTGGGAGACATTCAGGCGACAAATGAATTTGTAGATCAGACTCCTCAATAATTCCTGGAAGCTGCTGACCCCTGCATTACAAAGCTTACATACAGACGCACGTAAGAATACGTCGACTAAATTCAATCAGGAGAGACCTCATTTGAGTGAAGAATTATTTATTGATGTGGGCACAATAATAATAAATGATAGTCTTTGGCGAAAAAGACCCCATCGTGACATCAAAGAATCCCCATTGTGACCTCATCATGTTTAAAGGGTGCCGTGAGTATGTAGGATACTCCAGGACCGGGACGTCTCTGCAGCACCACAATACTTCATTTTAGAACGGTTTGACACATATTTTGCCTTTAACAAATATTGCGCCCCCCTGCGATTTGGATATTGCACTAGTCCATGTTGCAATTTCAATAAAATTGTGATTAATTGTGCAGCCCTAGTTGCGACGATTCACGCTGGAATGAGAGCTAACATCAACAGAGAGGAAAACATTTAAATATTGAGAGCGAGAATGTGATTGGCTGATAGAGATTGTGGCTAAACCTGGTTGGTTTAACTGAAAGAGTAAACGCCCCCCTAATCAGCTTGTAATGTGAAGCAGGAGGAGATGGAGAGTGAGGTGAATGAGAATGCAACCCGGTCTCACGCCAGTTCGTGAAATGTTCACATTATTCTAATTTATTGATACGTGTACAGGTCACGAGTTTCTCGTTTATTTCGTGTACAGGTTACGATTTTCATTCGAATTTCATTTCGTGTACTGCCACGGGGAAATTAAACGTCACACGCCGGCCGGCGACAACAACGGACAGACCGCCACACGGGGATGCGTTACCCGGGCGCACAGACACAATCCGCGGTCTCTGTGGCACGCAACAACGGGACGGTTGAGGTTAGGAAAAAAAAGAACTGGGAAAGGAACCGTCACACGCCGGACACGCCGTGGAAAGGAACAGCAACACGTGGGACACGATCCCCGCTCTCTGGGGTGAAAGTCCTGTGTTGTTTGACCCATCCACTCCCCCGACCAACCTCCCTACGCGGATCTTTAGCTTTTAATACTAATACTCCCTACCATTGTCGTGCTGTGATCACGAAATATGCTTATCATTTAAATACATTAAATTCAAATTCGTAATCACTACATGAAAAAAACGACATATTCGTGTCCTGTTCACGAATCAACAACAATTAGATTCAATAACGTGACCATTTCACGAACTGCCGTGAGACTGGGCTGGAGAATGAGGGAGTAACGTAAGATAGTCTTCCTGGCTGAATTTACACTAAGCTTCATATATATAAAACCACATTTAAAACAGTTACCCCTTGTGTTGTCCTCCCATCGAAAGTGCACTTGATGAACACCTTTTTGGCACCTTTTTTCTATGTTTTTGACACTGTTTCTGACATTTATAGCCCTTTCTTCGACACTTTTGATGCTTTTGTTACCCAACCGCCGTACACCACTAACACCAACTTATTACCACTAGGTTAACACTTATTTATGGAATTTATGGACAATAATCTTCATTTGTAGGAAATTATACCAAATATTTGATTAAAAGCAGAAATTATGAAATAATTAGACTAACAGAGGAAATTTGTGTTGATGGATAATCAGAGACTTCAAAGAGTCAAAGTTTAGTCACAATACAGTTTTGAAACCGTTTCAATTATTTCGAAATGCTAAAACTTGAATAAAACATCCAAAATTCAATAAAAGTAGTGATCGTGAATCGTACGTGCAAAGAGCATTGTATGGAATCAATGTCATTTTTGGGTAATTTTTACTTAAAAAAACTATATATATACATATTTCTGATTTTTAAATTTTGAAAACGGGTGAAATTGGGCACTAATAGTTTTACTGGCCGTCTTCACAATCCTGTGCAACTGTTGTCTCTGGTGTTCCTCGCATCTGCTGAACCAGGAAGTGACGCCGTGAGATTGGACCGATTATTCAATGGTTCCCTTGTAGAAGGGGGTCAGGTGTTGGGTTGAGACCTGTCTTGCTGCTTGATTATCTTCTGACTGAACAAATGACGACAGTCAGTGGACCCCCTACCCGTTTACGTAACTAAGAGGCTCTAATATTTTTTTAGGTTTATTGAATATTGTGTCAAACTATTATTTCAGCCAACAGTTTCATAACAGTTATACTGCTAATAACGTAGCATTTCATAATTGCAGATAGTACAACGTTTTAATTCCAGGTAGGGCTTAGAGCTTAAGATCTTTGTCCTGTCGGGCTCGGGCCTTGTCTGGCCTAACTTTTAAGGCCCGATTACAGCTCTAGTAGGGCTGCACAATATGAGGAAAATATGCAATATGCAATAACGTTGTTGAATACCGCATTAACAATATTACTTACGATAAATAAACAGATGTTAAAATGTACTGCTGCTTTTTAATGTTCTGCTAAAATTCAACAAACTGCTTGTTGAATTAAAAAACAAACTACAAACATTTCAACATACTTGTGTTAAACGGAACATTGAATATATATCTTCTTTCAACTAACACAAACTATCTTTATGTTGCAGCCTTTTGGAAAGTGTTTAACGCGGCAGTTGATGTATCGCGATGACAATTAAAAAAAAAAACTATATATTGTGCAGCCCTAGTTCCAGGCTTTTGAGGGCGGTGAATGTTGAGGGACATATGTTCCACGATTCCCTCACTTTGTCCCTCGTGACCTCCCAGTGGACTCAGATCTGGCAGATTTGGTCACCAAAACCAGCACTTCCAAAACTTTCCAAAATACACAAGGCAGTGAAGAAAAGTAACCACATCAGATGGAAAAAAAACAAAAAAAAGACTGCAGTGTAAGGGTTGTGTGATTCCAGCAGAGGGCGAGAAGACACCAGAACACAGAGGACTCCCTTTAGTCCTCAGCAGCAGACTCCAACAAGCATGGGCGTAAATCTGATCTAACAGTAGGGGGGGGGGGGGGGGGGGGGACAATAAACATAACATTTCTGAAGAGCAGTTTTTGAAGGAGACACAAATAATACAGCCACAATTATACTCGAAGAGGACATGTGTACACAAGCCACAAAAATACCTTAAAACATAATGACTTTTTTTGAAAACGTGTCCCCATATAAAAGAAATACAATACTTTTGTACACTTGTTAAATTAGCTGATCATAATGTAAATTAGTGAGCTACTGGTAAAGCTCATCAAATATGAGTTAGCTTCATAGGTTCATCATGCGGTCAAATTATAATTATAAAATGATCTTGCGTCCTCCGCATAAATATTAGGTTTGGTCTGGGACACATTATATATATTTAACTGCAGCAAACCCACTGATCAGCCACTTCAAACACAACTGTAGATCTTCAATATTAACCCTAATATCAGTTCACACACATAACGTTAGGCTTACCGCCGTGGTAACGGTAGTTGTAGTGGGTGAATTTCTATCCAACAAGCTATTAAACAAGCTAGCTAACGTTACATTATATTACACTAACATAGCGAACTTTTTGTCATAACTAATTCATTAATTACTCAGCATCATTTCTACTTGAGAAAAGAACAACTTCATCCGATGTTTAATGTGAATAAGACAGCCTTGAACTACATTCCTGTCACTACCGATGTGACTGAGTCGAGTGAAGATGGGTAACGTACAGCAGGCGGTGGACCAAACCACTGGGAGGCCAGGGAGGGGGGGCTCAAAATGTTTCTAAACTTAAAAAGCATTTTTTGGGGTTTGCATTGTTTTACTACTTACACAGATATTTTAAGTATACATCATTATGTTATTTACAATACACAGCATTGTTTTAATGATATTTCTAGGGGGGGACAACCCTGAGAAGGGGGGGGGGGGGTCCTGACCCCCCCGACCCACCTGGGATTTACGCCCTTGCCAACAAGTGACCTCAGCTGGAGAGTGACACAGTTTAAACATTTTATATCTCAGGGCTTCATTTCGTCGACTGTGAGGACAAAAGATGAAGTTCCTGTGATGATTCCCCGTGATAGCGCTTGTCTGTCAATTATGTTAAAAGATGTGTTGCAGACTTTTGTCCTGATCTGTTGTAGAGTGTTAAAATAAGGGTTTATGTACAGTGGGAATTATTCAGACGCCTTCACTTTATGTTATGTTGCAGCCTTATGCTAAAATAATCTGTTTCTCTGCATTAATCTGCACTTAATGCCTCATCGACGCATTCTCAAGAACGGGTTTGTATATCGTACGAAAACGTATGCACACACAATCGTATGATACAAGAGTGTAACTTAGGGTTCAACATTGGGGGGGGGGGGGGGTTTGAGCAAATGTGAAATTTTGAGCATATCAAACACTTCATTTCCTGCATTCTGGTGGATTTTTGTGCAACAATTTGTGTCTTTTCTGCATAAAGTTATGTTGCAAATGTCTTTATTTATGTCAAGAAAATTATAATAGGTTTTTAGGGAGGTTGCACTGGCCAGTTTTGATTATTGGGGAGGGGGGCTTGTAACCCCCCATCCCCCTGTAAATTAGGCCTATGGTGTGATATACTATGAAATTCGGATGACTGGTCACATGACAGTTAAGTTGAGCGGTCTTTACAGTTAAATTTAGCCGAGAAATGGGGACTGTGAGCCTGAACTCATAATGCAAAAAGCAAACACAGGATTTTAGACTTTTTTGAATTTACAAAAGGATTTTTGTGACTGATACACAGAGAGTAAACCAGACGTTATATATATTGTGTTAATATATATATATTGTGCATTATTCCTAATTCAGACCCTTTGCCAGGACACTTATGGTTCATGTAGATGAGTGTGGAGAAGAGAGAAACTTCCAGAAGGACAACGAGACAGACAGAAGCCTCTGCTCAGGAAAAGACTCATGAAAGCTGCCTGGAGTTGGACTCTTAGCCTGCCAGAAACATGATTCTCTTCACTGTTTGAACTGTTTTACATCATTATGTACCATTAAATCTAAGCCAAATAAACACTATTTCTTCTGTCTGATATATGACATTGACAGAAGTAATCAGACCTGTAATTCCGATTATGTAAAGTATGAACAATAGACCAGAATACAGAATATACAGCAGGATTATTGTAACTACACAGAAGGTAAACCAGAAGCGGTATCAGAGTTATATAACACAGATGAGATGTATACAGTTTGTCTACTTCAGGTGTTATGCAGTTGTTTTTAACCCAACCCTGAATACCTCAATGATGAGTCTCTGCTGATGAACTGGTTGACATCAGGTTCAGATAAAACAATGTGATGACTGTTGGAGTCCTGCTTCTCTTCCAGCTCCACCTGTCAGCTGATCTGCTTCACTGGAGCTTTTCAGACGATGTCTTCCAGCTCTTGATTGTCTAGAAAAATACTAAACTAAAAGATCAAATTGTAGTTAAAGTGAATATTGTGTAGCATAATTATAAAAGAAAGAACAGCCGAGTTAAGTCACTGGCTTAAATTCAATGTTTCATAATTGAAATGTAGATCAATTTGCTGTTGCATGAACTACTGTAATCCCAAATGATTTAGAACAATTGACATGTATTAATAATATCATCACTAACAGCATCAGAGTTCATCTGAATACAAACATTAAGAAGTTGTATAAAGACTTACAGGGCTTTACGTTACAGTGGTAGGATATAACTAAGTACATTTACTCTGTTACTTAAGTCCAAATGTTGAGGTACTTGTACTTTACTTGAGTCTTTTCTTTTCATGCCACTTTCTCCTTCTACTCCGCTACATTTCAGAGAGAAATATTGTACTTTTTACTCCACTACATTCATCTGCTACAGCTTTAGTTACTAGTTACTTTACACATTAAGATTACTGCACACAGAACACATGTAGTTCATAACATCTGATGTTTGATTATAAAGTCAACTAGACAACAATATAACGGCTACAAGTCCAGCTGAGATGATCAGACCATCACACACACAGCTGGTTGGATCCTTTACTCTTTCTACAATGGAAGGATTCTTCTTTACTTTTAATACTTTAACTACATTTTCCTGATGATACTTACAGACTTTTACTGAAGTAACATTTCCAATGCAGGACTTTAACTTGTAACAGAGTATTTACAGTGTGGTATTAGTACTGAAGTAAAGGATCTGAATACGTGTTCCACCGCTGCAGTGTAGCTATATGAACGAATGGTTCATGAGAACAACATAATGAAAAAGCAAAAAGATTTTAGACTTTTTTGCAAATGTATTAAAATGAGAAACTCTTTTAATTTATATTATGTCTTTGTTGTTTCATTTAGCCAGACTTATGCTTGTTTTTTTTTTTTTATTCCATGCTTACTCGTGTTTAATTTGTAGATCTCAGGACTTCTTTAATTTCTTAGATTCCTTCTATAAGCCCCTAGGGGTCACCTGCACACTCTTTCTTTGTTCCTGTTGTGTTCCCGTTGCCTTGGTTTTATTGTGTTTGTCTAGTTTGTCTAGTTGTTATGCAGTTGTTTGTAGCCTAGTCTATATCCTCCTGTCTATAAATCCACACAGCTAGCTAGACTATCTGACTATCTGAGTTTTCTGTTGCACGAGAATTTTGCATGGCCTGGCAAAGCGAAACTATTTGTAGCCCAACCCTGGATACCTTAATGATGAGTCCCTGCTGACGGATTATCTCCTGATGAACTGGTTTACATCAAGTTCAGATAAAACAATGTAATGACTCCAAATTGTAGTTAAAGTGCATATTGTATAGCATAATTATAAAAGAAAGAACAGCAAAGATAAATTAGTGGTTTTGATTAGACATTTTTTCACATTTTTCAGAATTTAAATGTTCCATTTGCTGTTCATGAAATACTGTATATTAGGTCTGCATAATAAATCAACATCACAATATCAACAGTCGAAATAAACACATCGCAAAAGAAAATCTCAGTAGAAAACTGTACTTTAAAATGTTACTGTCATTCTTTTTTAGTGGTGCTTTTTATATTCAATTCAGAATTGTTTTTGTTAGTTGAAAGAAGATATATATTCAATTTGTTCAATAAAAGAAAGTTGGAAATGATTTCCTTTCATTTGTTTTTAAATTCAACAAGCAGTTTGTTGTATTTTAGCAGAATACTGACAGCAGCAGAAAGGAGAACTTTTTATTATTTGTTTGTTCATCGCAAGTAATATACTAATATACAATATTCAAATGATCGTATATTTTCCTCATATCTTGCAGCCCTACTGTAAATCCAAATTGAGAACAAATGAAATGTATTTAAATGAATATCATTATAGTTTACAGGCTTTTGTTGTAGACAATGAACCCAAACATATAAAAAGTAATGTTTTTATGTATTCAAACATAGCCTCTTACCATGTTTCAGTGTGTATATGAATATAAACATTAAGAAGTTGTATCTTTTCTATTTGACTTACAACGTTGTGAAAACATGCATAACGTGCTTCAGGTATGGGTGAGGCTCATATAAATGTATGTGTGTGCAGACGATTGGTCCATCAGCTCCCTGAAGATACCCCCCCAGGATATAAAATGAATGAGAGTCTCTTTCTCTGAAACCTTTTGTTGTTTGACTTGTTGAAATCGGTAAGTTGTTTTTCTTCTGGTTGGCAGTTTTCTTTGGTGTACTAAGAAATAATTAAGCTATGGAACCTTTAGTGGAAAGTTTTAAACGCAGGCCTTGTTGCATCAAATTTGCGCAATTCAACAAAAAGGATTTGGAAAAGTTGAATGGGTGGGATGGGATCATTGTAGAGAAGGACAATAAGAACTCCATGATCTGCTCTGTAGGCAAGCAGTTGGTTGACAATGGTGTGCTTCCATGTCCTGTTAAACAGAAGGAGGGTGCTGCCGACATAACCATATCTATGGAGAATCTCCGAGTGGATTCACCTGCACCTGTGTTCAATGTAGAAGAAAACACAGCATTGGTTCACCCTTTCTGTTGGTCCGACGTTGAATCTTATTTCAACGCATTTGAGGCCGTAGCTGCTGAATTAAGCAGTTGGCAGCAGTAAGCAGTTAAGCAAGTTGGCCCAGAGAGGCTTGGTTATCTTTACTCAAGACTAAACTTGTAGGAAAAGCAAAACGAGTGTATTCCAGGATGTCAACTGCTAAGCAGAAGCCAGATTATGATTCCTTTAAAAGAGCTGTGCTCCGAGCATATGGACCTGATCCAGAGGAATAACGGCAACAATTTTTAGACAACAGCCTAAAACTGAAAACCAAACGTTTGTTCAATTTGCGCGAGAGAAGAGAGAATTGTTTAGGAAATGGTGTCGAGCTTCTATTGTAAGAACTCTTGACGAGTTAAAGGAGCTGATTCTGCTGGAGGAATTCAAAAACCATTTACCAGATAAGTAAAAATATTTGTATTCTTTTTTACAGTCTATGATAATAACACGGTGCGAACGTTTTATATCTCAGGAATTCGTTTCGTTGACTGTGAGGACAAAAGATAAACAATTCACCGTGACTGTGTGCTGTGTTAAAGATGTGTTAGGGTTTTCAATCAAGCCTTTTTTTCCCTGATTTGTCGGTGTGGGTTGTTAAAATTAGTCTTTATGTACAGTTGGAAATCTTAAAATTCAATTTATGTTGCTGCCTTATGCTAAAATATGTCTTTTTTGAATGAAACATAAAGTTATAAAGCTTGCTTGCTAGAAGGCTCCATTCTCAGTTCAGCATCATGTCTATTAGAGAGAAGAATCACTTATATGACATGCCATATTGGAGGCACTCGGTGTAAACAACTCAACAGAGTACAATGGAGTATTGTGCGCTTTTGATACTTTAAGTGAATGTAGCCATGTCAAAACAACAGAAAAGCTCATCACAACGCTTCCAAGACGCAAAGGCATATAGGGAAGGACTTGGACCACAAGAAAAGGCGCGATATTTAGAGAAATTACGGTTTATTGGCGGTGCAGATCCCTACGAGTTGGCTCCCTCTTCTTGGATCCATGGCGACCCGGTGATTCTTCCTTCAGTTGCATATCCCGATACAGTCAACTACCTGGGGTTCTCACCGAGCCCATACACAGCGGAAGACCTTAAATCCTACAAAAGTTTGGAGGCTTATAACCAGATGGCGTGTGGATGGGTGAGGGAGACACTGTACCAAGTCATTAACGACCGTTGTGTTGTGAAGGCCAAAGTCAGTAATGCAATAACGTCTTTAATCAACCTAACTTTAACTGTATGATATCATTGCGATACTCAAGGTGTAGCCAAGTGACTCTCAATCGTTTTTTTGCTATCTACACTGTACCCTATCTGAGTTAGTTTCATCGTATTTTTTTCATTCATTCATTTATATGCACATGTACAATATGACACCCAAAAAAACCACACACTATTAGATCGAAAAAGAGTAGGCTGAAGCTATCAAGCTTCTATATGTCTACCCTTCAGTTAAAGACGCCTGGGCACCTCAATTGTGAATCAGTGATGCAGATAAGCCTACCTGTTATTTATTTATTAATTTTTTTTTAAAGTAAGTGGTGAGAAACTATTTTGTTATTCTTAGAGTCTTATATTTGGTTTTCTTGTCTTTTATTCAGGTACTCCATTCTCAATCAATCCAAGAAACACCCCTCGAACCCTGGATAATCGCTGAGAAGTCTGGTCGTATACTTGGAGCCCACTGCACATGTATGGCTGGCCTATGAGAGCCATGCACACATGTTGCTGCATTTTTGTTACTCATTGAAGAAACAATAAAGTTGAGCGACTTAAAGACAGTGACGCAAGAAAAGGCATATTGGCTGTTGCCTACTGCACTGTCAAAGGTGGAATACAGGAAATGCCAGAAGATTGACTTCACTGTAACAAACAGATCTCAAGTAAAAGAGTTGGCAAGATGAGTTATGCTGCTCGTGGACAGTCACTTGAAGAACAAAGTGCTAGTGATTTTTCTACTGATACAGTTAGGAAAACACAACAGCCAACCAGTGAACTGTCATCATTATTCAGTGCTCTTAGTGCAACTGGATCAAAGTCTGCTGAGGACAGTTTTGTCCCCAAAGTGATTGGAGAAAACTTCCCTCCTGTGTTGACTGCATTGCGAAAGGATGAAGCAGTTCACATGGACTATAGTGATCTATTGTCCATGTGTAAAGATATTGACATTTCAGTATCAGAGGAGCAAGCAAAGGCAGTTGAGGCCGCAACAAGGGATCAAGCTTCCTCGAAACGGTGGTTTAAATTTCGTGCTGGTCGAATTACAGCATCTAAAATGAAAACTGCATGTCACACTGATCCAAACAAACCATCACAGAGCTTCATCAAACGTGTGTGCTATCCTGAGTCAAACAAATTCACAACAGAAGCCACTACTTGGGGAACGGATCATGAGAAAATTGCCCTTAACAAGTTTATAGTTGAACATAAGAAATCTCATGAAAATGTGACAGTACGCGACACAGGTTTCTTCATAAATCCAAGTGTGCCATTCTTGGGTGCTTCTCCCGGTGGCATTGTTTCTTGTAATTGTTGTGGTGACCGTGTAATTGAAGTGAAATGTCCAGTCAGTGTGAAAAGTAAGAAGTTAGACAGTGCAGGCCTACTCTACTTGAAGAAGGACAGTGAAGGGAAACTGACACTTGACCGAAAACATCAGTATTTCTACCAGGTGCAAACTCAACTTGGAGTGTGCAAACTGGAATCTGCCTATTTTGTAGTTTGGACAGAAAAGGATTTGCATGTTGAGAACATTTTATTTGATGAAGAGTTCTGGGGTACGATATGCCAGAAAAGCAAGAACATTTTCGACACAGCCATAATGCCAGAGTTAGTTGGCAAGTTTTACACAAGGCCATCTACCATGGCCACTGTGTCCTCACCATAGACAGTAAAAGAAATGGATCAACAGATCCCGTTGCTCTGGACGGAGACCAGTGAAATATATTAGAAGCACTTTTCTTTTATACATTATCGTGTTTATTTAAAAATAAACAATGAACAAATAGAGTCTTTAAACGCTTCAGATGTAAAGTTATTCGCTGTCAAAGTGACGTCAAAATGAATGGGAGTCAATGGAATGCTAATGACGGGTGAGTGCTAGGTAGCATCAAAATGGCGCCATAGGAGCTACGCTTTCCAGACGTTCGCTTACCCCCTTGGTCCTCACAACCTGGAATTGTTTAAGAAATGGCAGCAGGCTTCTGATATGACATTCGATCAGTTAAAGAAGCAGATTATGCTGAAGGAATTCAAAAACCATTTACCAAAGAAAGTTGTTAACCATTTAACGAACACATGGACAATGCAAAGAAAGCCGCTCAACTTGCCGATGAAATTCCCTAAATAAGATCAGTGTTAGAGTCTAAAAAAAACCTGTGCGTAACAGTGTAACAGCGCACCAGCAGCGACCTGAGGGTGTTTTTACTGCCTCGAGGCAGGCCATTAAAATGCGGCTTTTCCAGATCTCAAAATTAACTCTATTCCAAAATCATTAATGCTCCAGCAGATGTGTGTTTGATTAACATAATGTCCCAGTCTGAACTGCTCCCTGAACCTCAGCTAGAGAGTAACCATAGACTGTAAAAACACTTTTATTATTTTTACAGTCTATGAGTAACACGGTGCAAACATTTTATACCTCAGGGCTACGTTTTGTTGACTGTGAGATCAAGTGCCTGGGACAATTCACCGTGATAGTGCCCGCCTGTGTGCTGTGTTAAAGATGTGTTAGGGTTTTCAATCAAGACTTTTTTTTCCTGATTTGCTTCTGTGGGGTGTCTGAAGGAGGGTTTATGTACAGTGGGAATTATTCAGTTGTCTTCATTTTTTGTTATGTTGCAGCCTAGGGGGGGCAGCAGATCAAGTGGCAGCAGATCATGTTCTGTTTGTGTTAACCCAACCCTGAATACCTTGGTGATGTGTCTCTGTGGATGCATTTTCCCCCTAATGAACTGGTTTATCAAGTTCAGATAAAGGAGTGTAATGACTGTTTGATGCCATCAGAGGTCAGTGTAACACCAGAACACAGAGGGCACCTTCAATCCTCAGAAGCAGACTCCTTTAAAGGGTAACTTTGTTTTTTTCCAACCATTTTCCCATGTTTTTGTGTCTAATTGACTGATGGGCTGCAATTTAACGATAATGGACAAATGTACACCTTCAATTTTCGTCCACTAAAAGTTCTGTTTTTGCCGCTGACAGACTCAGATTATTATTCTAAGTGTCTGACAACATTATGAAAGGATCCCTACAGAGATAGACCTTTTAGTTAAAGAGTAAGATACTTTTTTGTTTAACATAAAACAGCTCTGAAATCACCATCACCAAACTACACCAGACTCCATGTAAATAATCAGGACTTTTAGCGTGTATAGAGCCAGCATATTTCCTCCAGACTCCATGTAAATAATCAGGACTTTTAGCGTGTATAGAGCCAGCATATTTCCTCCAGACTCCATGTAAATAATCAGGACTTTTAGCGTGTATAGAGCCAGCATATTTACACATGTAAATGGGTGAATTAAGGGTTTATTTCAACCAAACCAGAACAGTGGTGATTGCTGGAACAGTGGAAAGACGAACCAAGACGGTTTTTGATAGTTTAATTTAGTTTCTGTCCACTTTGAATAAAGTGTGTTTTACAATGATAAAAGTACTGTTTATTTACATGGAGTCTGGTGGGTTTTGGAGACACAAAACGTGGGTAAATGCAGTCCAGGTTAGTGATGTAGATCAGTTTTTTGTTCCTGGAAACCTCACCCTGCTTCTTTTTACCTGTCCAGCTCAAGGTTTAAAACAGTTTTTCAATTTTTCAATTAGTTTTTATTTTTATTTTAGTTTTGACTTTTAAATTTCATTTCATATTAGTTTAAGTAAGTCTTCAGAGTGTGTTTGCTAGTTTAAGTTAATTTTCAGGTTTAGTTTGTTTTTGTATGGGCCTGGTATAATGTCTAAGAAGTGGGTAGCTACATACATACAAAATGGTTGAAGAACTGTGAGGGAATAGCCATGATGTCTAATGCAGGGGTCTATAACATGTTTGAGACCAAGGACCCCTTAGCTGAAAGTGAACTGAAGTAGGGACCCCCTACTGAATATATTGTATATTCAGTAGCATATGTCACATGTCAACTTCGTTGAATTTTCTGTATAAAAAAAAAACTGAAACTGAAATGGTTAACATTCATTTTTATTTTATTTTGATTAGTTTACCTGGCAATATAGTTTAAGTTTATAGTTTTTTATTTTCATTTCCAGTGCTTATTTTAGATTTGGTTTACTATAATAACCCTGGTTCACAGAAGGTTCTCAGATGATGTCTTCCAGCTCTTGATTGTCTACTTAAAAATACAAAACTATGAGATTGTAATAAACTGGAATTTTCTTCACTCCAGTGGTCAAGGCTGCAAAAAGTACAGGTGGCAATAAAAACTGAAACATATCACATTGACAGAAGTATTCAGACCCTTTGCCAGGACACTTATGGTTTGTGTAGATGAGTTTGTGGAAAAGTTCCAGAAGGACAACAAGACAGACAGAAGCCTCTCCTCAGGAGATGAAAGCTGCCTGGAGTTTGACTCTTAGACTGTGAGAAACATGATTCTCTGAACTGTTTGAACGGTTTTACATCAATTCTGAGCACATGTCTGAAAATAAACCATGAAACCATCCCAACGGTGCAGCATGGGGTGGACGCATCCCAACAGCGTAGCATGGGGGTGGACGCATCCCAACAGCGTAGCATGGGGGTGGACGCATCCCAACAGCGTAGCATGGGGGTGGACGCATCCCAACGGTGATGGACAATGATCCTAAACACACAGCCAAGAACCGCAGGAGGTGGCTCAGGATCAACTCTGTGAATGTTCTTGTGTGGTCCAGTCAGAGCGAGGACTTGAACCCAAACATCTCTGGAGAGAACTCAAAATGGCCGTCCACCGACATCCCCATCCAACCTGACCCAGTCTTCAGAGGATCTGCAGAGAAGAACGGAAGAAAGTCCCCAAATCCAAAAAGACTTAATAGTGCCAAAGGTGCTTCAACTCCTGAGTAAAGGGTCTGAATTAGGGCTGCAACTAACGATTATTTTCATTCTTGATTTGTGGATTATTATCTGGATTAATCCATTAGTTGTTTGGTCTCTAAAATGTCAGAAAATGGTGAAAAATGTGGATCAGTGTTTCCCAAAAAGCCCAAGATGACGTCCTCAAATGTCTTGTTTTGTCCCCAACTCAAAGATATTCAGATTACTGTCACAGAGGAGAGAAGAGACTAGAAGATATTCAGATTACTGTCCCAGAGGAGAGAAGAGACTAGAAGATATTCAGATTACTGTCCCAGAGGAGAGAAGAGACTAGAAGATATTCAGATTACTGTCACAGAGGAGAGAAGAGACTAGAAGATATTCAGATTACTGTCCCAGAGGAGAGAAGAGACTAGAAGATATTCAGATTACTGTCAGAGGAGAGAAGAGACTAGAAGATATTCAGATTACTGTCCCAGAGGAGAGAAGAGACTAGAAGATATTCAGATTACTGTCCCAGAGGAGAAAACTAGAACATATTCACATTTGACAAGCTGCAATTTTTCATAAAAAAATGACTCAAACCGATTATAACATTTTTATTAGTTGACAATTAATCAATTAATCTTTGCAGCTCTATACTCTGAATACTTATGTCATGCATGCATCGCTGTCGGGTGAAAACCTTGTATGCCCAAAACCGTTGCTTTTTAGGAAATTTGAAAACATTTTATAGAGCCTTTAACCTCAGATGAAGTCAGATGAAACTACCTCATCGCTGTTGAAATATTTGTGTAAATCACAGACAGACGTAATTGATTTATGAAAAAAGATTCAAATGACAAGAAATGGAGATGCGAGTTTTCTGCCCGACAGCAACAAAGTGCAATGTGTGTATTGTCATTCTGCAGAAAGACGAGCAGCGAATCAATCATCTCATCTGCTCCTTTTTCCAAAAGAAATAAACAAACATCATCCAAACTGTAGCCCCACGAAGAAGCTCTCATCCTGCAGAATTTGGAAGTGTTTATTAGATAAAATTCACAACCTGTCAAAATCTTTACTGACCACAATCCTTTAGTGTTGTTTTTTTAAAGGTGTGACTTGTACGGTCTCTCCTTCTGCTGATGTATCATAACAAATGTGCAAGAAAAGTAATAACTGATGCCTTTAAATTTGACTTGAATGTTACTTACATGAAAAAAAAATGGGAAACAGCAGTTTGTTGAATTAACAAAAATGAATTTAATATGTGCTACGCAGTTATTTTATATTCCTTTGGTGAACATGTTTTAAATAAGTAGTCTTCAGTTGTTTGTGAAGAGTGGTAAATGTACGGGTGTTTCTTTGCACTGATTGAAATTGATTTGAAAAATGTAACGTATAAAAAAAATGAAAAATGAGTGTATAAGGGAATATTTAGATCTTGGGAAAGGGGGTGTTGCAGATGTGTGTGTGTTTTTTTTTCAATCATTATGAAAGTTTCCATGAGATGTGTCAGGATAATAATGTAATAATAATGTATACTTTATTAAGGGGAAATTACAATGTTTTTGAGGAGGCGACCAGCTGCAGGTGATTGGCTCCCAAGCTGTTCTCATGAACCATTCGTATGTATCGCTGCTCTGTAACTCGTATGTATTCCACGTATTAATTACCAACACATTCTCACTCCCAGCACGTCAAAAACTGACCGTTAGTCAGATGCCTTTGGCGTTAGTTACTGACGCAAAAAGTCTCCTTTAGCGTCCAGCCCTATAGTGTCACTTTTTGACGCTCTGGGTCGGGACGTACATTTAAGTGACGTGCGGCACAAGAACGGGGCAGTCTTAGGAAAAGATCGTGGGTGGGGTTACAAAATGTGGGACAAGAACGCGACGTGTACCCCGGTCTCCTGTGTTGTTTGATTTTCTGTCTTCCACACTACTCACTATGGTTGTTGCTCTTAATACGACGTCAAACTAAACTCAACTGTAACGGTCGCGGAAACAACCGTCCCCTCGCGGTGCTCTGTACCCGGCTCACAGTCATCTTTTCCTGGGCTAAATTTAACTATAAAGAACGCTAAACTTGTCGTGTGACCGACCAACAGTCACTTTCATTTATCATATCATAAAGATTGTTGGGCATACATTTTCGTACGATATCATACGAACCTGTTCATGAGAATGCTTTGGTTGCACTTTATAATGACTCAGAATGGCTCTCCCTCCTCTCTCACTCACATCCTCACGCTGATAAACTTTGGTTCCTCTGGATGTAATCGGGGTGGGCTGCCGGTTTTGTTGACTTTGTTTTCTCCTGTTTATGTCAGTTATGGACGTTAGTTTTTATAATTTGGTTTCTTTGATTTCCTCAGGTTATGTTTGTTACATTCCTGTAGATTTGTTTTGTTGGCCTTTGCCGACCCTGAACTTTAATCAATCTCCATGTAATAAATTCAACCATTACCGTGTTGCAGCAATCTGTCTTTGTGTCTGATTGTGATTTGGAAGATGGGGTTTGTTCATGTTGTGTCTCAGGGATCTCTAGATGGGTGTGACACTAACACAAGTTTAGACTGGTGTGACACAACACTTTTTTACTTTTACTTTACTTTAGGTTGTACTTTATTATCGTTGCACAAAGTGCCAGTAAAACAAAATGCATTTCAACATCAGTGATCATTGTATAGTGTATATTTTAAAATCTGATAACTTATACTATCATATTTTGTGCAGAATTGTGTTCATTGTCTTTTGAAAATGTTGGAGTGGAGATTATGCAACTTAAGAAGTGTGTTTCCTGTTGTAATTGCAATAGTTAAATAACTGGATTCTCTTAAGTGTGTTTTTTAAATGTTCTAATGAAGGATTTGTGCAATTGAGAAATATATTTTTCTCTTTCGCTTATGTTGTTATTATAATAATATATATAAATGTGCCAAAAATCGATACAATCAGATATATAAAAAATGTAACAAGAGCAGAGAGCAACGATAATATAAAATATTAAGAATAATATGCAAATAAAATATAGAATAAATATTCTAAATAGCACAAATCCTTCAATGTTTGGTGTTTTTTGCCCCCAAAGTCGCCTCCCAGGCAACACGGCAATGGTTATGGTTAGGGTTAAGGTTAGGGTTAGCTGCCTGGAAGGCGACGTTGGAGGCAAAAAACACCATCGAGCAAATCCATCACACAAATGTGAAAATGCCCTAAAGAGAATCTAGTTATTACACTATTGCACTAAGAACAGAAAACACAAACTAAAACTAAAACCTGACCTTTCTGGCCTTCCTTGATGCAAAATCACCAATGATGTTATCGTATGAAATCTGCTCCCCTATTGAATGATTGATTCTGACGGAAAGGCCAGTGAGCCGTTCCTGGGACATGGTTGACCTCAGGTATGACTTGATCAACTTTAGTTTTGAAAAGCTCCTCTCTGCTTTGGCCACAGTGACTGGCAAGTAAGTGCAATCCTCAGAGCAGACCAAAAGTTGGGGTAGATGTCCGATAGATCCTTATCATCCCCCGTTCCCCCCCCCCTTGTCCGGACCGTTCCATTTGGGAGACCAAGCAACATATGCGCCGATTTATGTTTTCCTCCGTGGGTGCTCACGGGCGCAAAGTAGTCAAAAAATGTTTGCATTTCAGACTGCCAACACGAACACACACGCCTATCAACTTGATAATAAAGCCGTAAAGTAGGCAAGGCTCTTTCAACTCAGGATAGGATTGGAGATGAAAAGTTTAACTGACACATAACCGTGAATTTGGGTGCTCAGTATTAGCGGAGCACCAACGGTATTGGCGCCTATGCACAGTAACCCGTTAAACCCAGAAGTGAACTGACCCGTGCTCCCCCCTCCCCTTACTCCTTCTCACAGCTTCTCTGTGCATGGCACCTTCTCAGCAAGCAGGGGTGCCAATTTGCCAATTCCCCACACGGTGAAATGATAGATAATACAGTAGAAAACCGCTTCCGCCCCCCATGTGTCATCAGTAGCATTTTTTGGCACGGGTCGAAGCGGACATCCCCTAACCCTAACTAGCTATTAAGATTATCTTTGCAAGTTAGACAGTGTGCAGGAGTCTGTGATCTCAACAGTCATTGTACATAAACTTTAATCATTATACTTCATTTGTGAAATAATATTTAAGCAGTTTTAAGTTTTCTTTTCTAAACTTCTAACACATTAGAAAATGTATCCGCCGACGGAAAACTGTGATCAGAATTTAAACACATAGGCTAACTGTTGTTGATCAGTAATTACATTAAATGTTTATGATTATAAAATGTCAGCAGCATGAGAAAAAGAGATTTGTTGAAGCTAATTTAAGACTTAAGATTTGTGCCAAAGAGAGCGTGAGCGACCCTGAGGGTTGGAGACATGTTTGTGTGTGAATTTTTCCAAATCTTTTTCAGATTTCTCTACATGACTCAGAGACACAAACACAGGGGTCTTTGCTGCTGGCTTCTCTCACATCACAGACTAGGATTTACATGTATTTCTGTGTTAAAGAGCTGCTTTTATGTGACATCAATGTTCGTTAAAACGTTAATCTGAGAGGATAAATATACCGCCATGTCTAATGTCTCTCATTTAGACTCAACTGTGACAGACTGTCACGCAACACCGTGGAGAATCGACTCACAGCAAAATACATTTACAGACATGAAAAATGCTCAAATCCATCGTTTAGGGTCAAACAAAAACATCAGAGGTTTTACTCTTAACCATTTTACTTTGTTTCCCTTCCAGTTAAACTGTGATCCAATCAGGAATCAGGGATTATATTTTTTCCATCGGCGATGCTGCAACCTCCGATTGAACTTCTAAAAGGGATAGTTCAGATGTTTAAAGGTCCTATGACATCCTGCTCTTTGGATGCTTTTATATAGGCCTTAGTGGTCTCCTAATACTGTATCTGAAGTCTCTTTTATATAGGCCTTAGTGGTCTCCTAATACTGTATCTGAAGTCTCTTTTATATAGGCTTTAGTGGTCCCCTAATACTGTATCTGAAGTCTCTTTTATATAGGCCTTAGTGTTCCCCTAATACTGTATCTGAAGTCTCTTTTATATAGACCTTAGTGGTCCCCTAATACTGTATCTGAAGTCTCTTTTATATAGGCTTTAGTGGTCTCCTAATACTGTATCTGAAGTATCTTTTATATAGGCCTTAGTGGTCCCCTAATACTGTATCTGAAGTCTCTTTTATATAGACCTTAGTGTTCCCCTAATACTGTATCAGAAGTCTCTTTTATATAGACCTTAGTGGTCCCCTAATACTGTATCTGAAGTCTCTTTTATATAGACCTTAGTGGTCCCCTAATACTGTATCTGAAGTCTCTTTTATATAGACCTTAGTGGTCCCCTAATACTGTATCTGAAGTCTCTTTTATATAGACCTTAGTGGTCCCCTAATACTGTATCTGAAGTCTCTTTTATATAGGCCTTAGTGGTCCCCTAATACTGTATCTGAAGTATCTTTTATATAGACCTTAGTGGTCCCCTAATACTGTATCTGAAGTCTCTTTTATATAGGCCTTAGTGGTCCCTACTGTATCTGAAGTCTCTTTTATATAGGCCTTAGTGGTCCCCTAATACTGTATCTGTAGTCTCTTTTATATAGACCTTAGTGGTCCCCTAATACTGTATCTGAAGTCTTTTATATAGACCTTAGTGGTCCCCTAATACTCTATCTGTAGTCTCTTTTATATAGGCCTTAGTGGTCCCCTAATACTCTATCTGAAGTCTCTTTTATATAGACCTTAGTGGTCCCCTAATACTGTATCTGAAGTCTCTTTTATATAGACCTTAGTGGTCCCTACTGTATCTGAAGTCTCTTTTATATAGGCCTTAGTGGTCCCCTAATACTGTATCTGAAGTCTCTTTTATATAGACCTTAGTGGTCCCTACTGTATCTGAAGTCTCTTTTATATAGGCCTTAGTGGTCCCCTAATACTGTATCTGAAGTCTCTTTTATATAGGCCTTAGTGGTCCCCTAATACTCTATCTGAAGTCTCTTTTATATAGACCTTAGTGGTCCCCTAATACTGTATCTGAAGTCTCTTTTATATAGACCTTAGTGGTCCCTACTGTATCTGAAGTCTCTTTTATATAGGCCTTAGTGGTCCCCCAATACTGTATCTGAAGTCTCTTTTATATAGGCCTTAGTGGTCCCCTAATCTTGACCAACTGCCATGCTTCGCTCGTTTGAAAGCCATGATGTCTCTCTCTCTCTCATGGGCGGGCCAAATTCTCTGGGCAGGCAAAGCAGAGAAAGGGGAGGTAACCTTTCCCCTTATGACATCATCAAAGGAAGATTCCAGATCGGCCCATCTGAGCTTTCATTTTCTCAAAGGCAGAGCAGGATACCCAGGGCTCGGTTTACACCTATCACCATGTCTAGCCACTGGGGGACCACAGGCAGGCTGGGGGAACTCATAGTAATGTTAAACAAAACTCAAAGTGAAATTTTCATGCCATGGGACCTTTAAAATTGTGGTTGTGTGAGCTACTTCTACACAGTCAGTGTATTAGCCACAGTCAATTGGTTTATTTGTTTTAGGGATTATCTTCATAGTAGATTAATCTGACAATTAATTACTCGATTAATGGATTAGTTGTTTGGTCTCTAAAATGTCAGAAACTGGTAAAGAAATGTGGATCAGTGTTTCCCAAAACAGCCCAAGATGACGTCCTCAAATGTCTTGTCCACATGTATAGTGCCCAAGTATTCAACATTAACTGTAGAGTTTACAGGGTTAGAGTGATGACGTCTAAAATCTATATATGAAATGGTATAGCATGTGTCTGGGCTGCAGCTTCTGTAAGCAGAGCAGCAGTTTGTGTCTCCGGACAGCATGATGAGCGTCTTCTCCGTTCTTTCTGCAGTAAACAGAGTGTCCTGAGCTCTGCAGAGGCTCCGCTGCTGCCGTCACCTCATGATTTAACTCTCACACAGGGAACACAACACATTTTGTTTGACTGTAACCAGGGGTGTAGTGCTATTTGTTTAAGTACTGAACTATGTGATACGCAGGTATACGCAGTATACCCACTAAGAAAGCTCCAGGATTTCCATATACCCACTTAGAAATGCCCAATGACCCGTAACAACATACTTTCCATTATATTTTTGATATATTTTGAATTGTCATCTGTGTTTTTCTTCTTCACATAAGCTACATAAAGGTATTTCCACCATAAATTGGTGAATAAAAGTGTATCCAAATACAGGAAATTAAGTCATTGATGCTCAAAACTTCCCTGGGGGAGGACAACCCAACCCCCACTATGATATCTCCACCCAAAGTGATTAAACCATGGCTCATTTTAAGGTTATAACCACTGTTCCAATGCTAGCAAGTTTACACATATTAGTTAACTATAAAATGAAAGGACGTTTTGCTGCCTTATAATCTTTACTATAGTTAACAGTTACCTACAGTAGTCTCGCATTGCCAGACCTTCCTCCACAGCGCTGCGAAGGAAGGTCTGGCTAGTCCACACAGCATTCTGGGATGAGAGAACGAGAACAACGTGCTCTGGTTTATTGGCATTTCTTTAAACCAATCACAATCATCTCGTCGGACGGAGCCACGGTCCCTCTGCAAAATAGCCTCGGGAAGGAACTTGTTTTGGTGGAACATGTGTACGTTCAAAAGTAGTTTTGGTCGTGCAACAGAAAACTCAGATTGGACAGATAGTCTAGCTAGCTGTCTGGATTTACCCTGCAGAGATCTGAGGAGCAGTTAACCATAGTCCTCAGAAATCCACCGGAGGTTAGAACGCCGACACAAAGAAAGAGGAAGGTAACGGACATACAGCTAAAAAGAGGGACATCCGGCAGAATTTCCAGCGCAACGGAGCAATCCTGGAAGTGGAACATCGTGGATATAACAAGCTATGGACTGAGAAAAATCATTTAATTCACTGTGCTGCTGAAAGGCTATCGCCGGCAGCTGCCAGAAACTTCGAAGGGGGAATGTTTTCTTGCATGTTATTCAATGCATGAGATGACATGAATCAATCAACACACCTTAAATGTCAATATGACAACTTTGACTTATCAATTTACTTCTAATTGTCTCTCTTGCATGACATACGATTTAGTGATTATTGGATCTTCAAATGCTTAAAAAATAGGAATTTCAATTGGATTCTGCAAACTGAGAAAATTCTATTTCCTAAGTTGGAGAAAAAAGAGGTGGCGGAGCATCGCTCCAATGCGGTCCGGCAGCAGGTAATAGTTTTTTTAATACTTGTATAACAGCACACTTTTCAGAAAGTCTCTCCTGGAAAAGTGATAAATATAGGATTTGTTATTTGATCATATTGAGCGATAAATGAGCGCTTTAACTGTACAGTTTAGATACTGTAAGTTAGTGGAAGCTGACCCACTTTGAGCAGGACTCTGTAACCAGGAACGTCCTGAGAGGACCACTGCATGAAGAATGAGAGCCCGGCCTCATTTCCTCCCCTCGCACCTCCCATCACAGCCTGCAATACCTGCAGCTCCGTCCTTGGAATGATCCCCATCCACCTCCTAAAGTCTTCTCGCTGAACAGAACTGGGCTAACGAGAAGTCCCTGGCTGGGAATTCTGGGAAAGCAGGAATGAACCGTACAGATGGAAGGAGAGAGAGAGAGAGAGAGAGAGAGAGAGAGTACGTTGTGTTTCCTCGGATCGCTCTCCAATGTGGCCGTTATTCTGAGCAGCTGACATGTGAATGTTTCTCCTCTAAATGCTGTATCTATCTATCTATCTATCTATCTATCTATCTATCTATCTATCTATCTATCTATCTATCTATCTATCTATCTATCTATCTACCTGTCGATCTATCTAGCTATCATCGCTGGTTTCACAATGAAAGACGAGAGATAAGGGTCTTGTGTTAATGTGAATCAAAGACTTAAAAATAAAATATAAAGTTCCCTCACTGTTCAGGCTGTTCCAATGAACCATTTGTACATATAGCTACAAAAAGTAAAGCACTGTAATTATGTATTCCACATATTTATTACTATCAGGACCACATTAACTGCTGCTGTATGAGAGCATGAAGATCCTCGTCGTTGCTGCAGCACTGTCACTTTTTGTCGGCTAAACTAAACTGTAGCAGCTGCGGAAACCACCGTAACCTGTAGACTGCTAAACTCAACTGTCGTGTGACCGGCCGGTGGTCACCATAATTTCGTAGAAAATCATACGAATTGTTGCGCATGAGTTTTATTATACAGTAATTTCAATACATATCTGAATTCACTTGGCATCATTCGTTGCTGTACATGTTGTCATAAAGAGTTGCTTTTTAAACATTATGCAGACATCCTCTGCCGGTGTCTGTTTCTGGCTAAATGGCAAAAGTTGTCTTTCAGAAATAACCTCTGAGACCCAGGAGACACGGGGTCAGCCCAATGGTCCCAGCCCTACGTTCCCACAGCCCAATGGTCCCAGCCCTACGTTCCCACAGCCCAATGGTCCCAGCCCTACGTTCCCACAGCCCTATGGTCCCAGCCCTACGTTCCCACAGCCCAATGGTCCCAGCCCTACGTTCCCACAGCCCAATGGTCCCAGCCCTACGTTCCCACAGCCCAATGGTCACAGCCCTACGTTCCCACAGCCCAATGGTCCCAGCCCTACGTTCCCACAGCCCAATGGTCCCACAGCCCTATGTTCCCACATTTTTTTTACTGAAAATTAGGCCATATGTTCCCACATTTCTAAGATTTTTCTTAAAATTAGGCCCTATGTTAGGGTTAGGGTTACATTCCATCTGTAGTCCATTGCTACTGGATAATAGGTTGGGTGTAATTGGCTACCAAATTGGGAGAAAGGGGGATAAAATCTGATACAAATGTATGGAAATGTGGGAACATAGGGCCTAATTTTGGAAAAAAAATCTTAGAAATGTGGGAACATAGGGCTGTGGGAACATAGGCACGCTCCCGGAGACACATCTCTGTGCGGCCTCGTTGGAGCTGAATGTATTTAGTTTTAAAAGCAGAGCAGACAGAGTCCCAGCAGAGCAGACAGAGTCCCAGCAGAGCAGACAGAGACGGGACACGCCAACGGGCAGAGCCAGGAGGACGCAGGGTGACCGGAGGAAGATGGTTATAGGATTCTAGTTTAGTTAAAAACTGTCTTTCCTGTAAAACCCCCAAATTATCTGTCATTACAAAATAACTCAACAGAAAATGTAAACGTGGGGGAACATAAAATTGCATAATTATGTAAGCGTTAATGCCTGACGAGGTGTCCAATGTCTGTATGGTTGCCTCCGCCGAAATGACCCCAACTTTGAAGATCGTGAGGCTTTGCCTGAGCGGGATGCATTTCTATTTGAGGTCAAATGTAGTTATACAGATAATGATGTAAAATAAAGATTAATTTAGATGTTAGATGTGTGAAGCTTGTAAATGTGAGCAGAGCTCCTGTTTGGACATCACTAGTTCTGTCTGGATCTGTCTTTTGTCAACGGCAGAGTTTCATCGGAGGAGGAAGAAGAGCAAACAAGCAGAGGGAATTAAAACAGCTCAGAGGTAAACTGTTATGACAAGCTGAGCCTCTGATCATCACACGGCCTGAAACAAACACTTTGAATGGTTTATAGAGTCTGTTAAAGTGTCCCTGATACTCTTCATGTTATAACTTGAATGTCCACATTTAATGTGTTTAAAATTAACCATAAAAAACACAACAATTTAGATTTCATTATTATTATTTTCCACTTTTTCTGAATTTATTTCCTTCGATTGTAGTCATAATTTCCTGCTGTTCACAACACTTTAACAACTGTATTAATGTTAAAGTGTTCATAGTATGCTCATTTTCAGGTTCATAATTGTATTTAGAGGTTGTACCAGAATAGGTTTACATGGTTTAATTTTCAAAAAACACCATATTTTTGTTGTACTGCACATTGCTGCAGCTCCTCTTTTCACCCTGTGTGTTGAGCTCTCTGTTTTAGCTACAGAGTGAGATATCTCACTGCTGTAACATCTTTGTTGGGAGTCGCACATGCTCAGTAGCTAGGTAAGGACTACTAGCCAGTCAGAAGCAGAGTATGAGGGCGTGCCCTGACAGTACCTAGGTAAAGACTACTAGCCAGTCAGAAGCAGAGTATGAGGGCGTGCCCTGACAGTACCTAGGTAAGGACTACTAGCCAGTCAGAAGCAGAGTATGAGGGCGTGCCCTGACAGTACCTAGGTAAGGACTACTAGCCAGTCAGAAGCAGAGTATGAGGGCGTGCCCTGACAGTACCTAGGTAAGGACTACTAGCCAGTCAGAAGCAGAGTATGAGGGCGTGCCCTGACAGTACCTAGGTAAAGACTACTAGCCAGTCAGAAGCAGAGTATGAGGGCCCTGACAGTACCTAGGTAAGGACTACTAGCCAGTCAGGAGCAGAGTATGAGGGCGTGCCCTGACAGTACCTAGGTAAGGACTACTAGCCAGTCAGAAGCAGAGTATGAGGGCGTGCCACGCTAGCAGCTAGGCGAGCATTATAACGTGTGTTACAAAGTGACCACGTTTGTCTCTGAAGTAAAGGCTGGACTACAATAGTTTGGAGCAGTTTGTGAACAGTGTTTTCTGTTGGAGATGGTAAGTCCCTTTGGGCTTTTTCACTTTGTAAACCTATAACATGCACAAAAAAAATATATAACACAATTAAGAAAAGGGAAAAAGCCAAAAAGCATAATATGAGCACTTTAATGTAAAACAAATCCAAAGCTGAGAAACTTCTGGACTTAACATCCGATATCTACCTGTTCTTTACTTTAATTAACCACATTCATCATCACGTTGCTTTTCTTTAAACTATGTTCAACCCTCAAGCTTTTTATTAACAGATTCTTACTCTCCAGTGACGACGTGTTTTTCACACCCTAAATTCAAGATTCACAGTTTGAGTTTTGCATGTAAAGATGTATGGTTCTGTTGAGAGGTGCCTTTTCTGCCCTCTAACTAGATGTCTAAAATAAAAAGAGAACATGAGGAGACGGAGCGGTGAGTTGAGCTGTAACTTGGTGGAAAAATAATGTTCTCTGGGGAACCACAACGGGCTTCAGGGGATAAGGAGCATGTCTAGACTGAGACAGCGTTAAGTAGGACAGGAGATTTCACTCTGAAGCTCAGAGTAAAATAAATTGTGATTGATGGATTTCAGCTGGACAAGAATAAATACAGAATCTGTAAAATGTCTAGGAAAAATCAACGTCATGCAAGTTGAGTGAATGAAAGTTGTGGGGTGTTAGCACACACCGAATGCATCAGACAAACAGAAGAAGTAGTCCGATACACTAACTGAGGGTGTGTTCACACTTGGCTCTTTTGAAGCAGTCGGTCTGAAACCCGGGAGTATTTCCCCCCCACCCCCCAAAGATTGGTTAGTTTGGGCCTATAAATACAGCAATCGAACTAGGGTGCGGGACAAAACTAACGGACCAAGATCGCCAAGAAAGGATGGTCTCGGGGACTCCACTCACCCCCTCTCCACCAAGCCATGATATAGTTTGCACACTCATATCTTGTGTGTATAGATTTGACCAACATAATGAAATAACAGTATAGACAAAACGACTGTGTCTGCAGACAAAAGTATAAATGTAACCTGGAAAGAGGACACACCAACACAGAAGCAGCTAAACTAAAGCATATCATTCACACAGATAACAAACACACAAAGGGCCCTATCTTGCACCCAGCGCAGCGCAACGCAAAGTAAAGCAAAGCAAAGCCTGACGCAAGTGTCTTTGCTAGTTTAAGACCAACGCAGTGGTCAGTTTCCCGTCCAGCGCCCACGTCGCTTAAATAGCAAATGCACCTGCGCCCATCTGTGGCCCATGGGCGTGCTGGTCTTACACGGAGGTGTGTTCAGGTGCATTCTGGGCGTGCTGGTCTTACAGGGAGGTGTGTTCAGGTGCATTCTGGGCGTGCTGGTCTTACAGGGAGGTGTGTTCAGGTGCATTCTGGGCGTGCTGGTCTTACACGGAGGTGTGTTCAGGTGCATTCTGGGCGTATTGCTATCTTGAAGCAGCGGGAAGTGATCACGCCATTGACCTACAAAAACCTGGTCTAAAGTCAATAACGCAGCATTTCATTGTTATTTTAACAGAGCATTAGTAAAATGCTCCTAGGCTCGTGCACAGCGTGCACACACTATGCTTGTTACACACACAGGGACGCACAGCAGCACACACACATGCAGAAGATTACAAATAAAAATATTACGGTGCAAATCCTCCATCATAACAGCAATGCTCCAAGGTCCAAACGCGCCTGGCTTTTAAAAGGAATGGGAGATGACACTCTGACACAAAGTACAACTCTTTTGAACCATGCGCCTTGCGCACAGACCCTTTTTTCCGCCGTCAAACTAGCAAAAGTGGATTTGGACACGCCCTAAATGCACCTGCGCCATGCACTTCACGGCGTGCACTTAGATCGTTAAAATAGGGCCCATCGAGAGAGACAAGAGGAGAGGCTGGATCTCCTAAAAGTTATAAAAGCATGGATGACTGACTGATGAAGGCCGTCTTGGTCTCTCTGCTTCTTAGTTTCAGTTCAGTGCAGTTCATCTGTGAATCAGATGACTTCCTGCCTGACTGCCATCACAACTGACCTGAATTCAGCATTTAATGCCTCTGGCTGCACAAAGAGAGAGAAAAAACTAGAACATCACATTTGCATTTAAGTAATTTAAGGAGAAAAAGAGAGACCTTACAGTGAGGACAGTGTGTTCAACTCCTGGATCACTAACAACAGAGGTCATAGCACCCTGACAGTATTCCTGACCAAAGCATTCTCGTGAACGGGTTTGTATGATATCGTACTAAAACTTCAAACTTAAAAATTACGGCAAACGCCTGCCGGTCACGTGTCACGCAACAAAAGGTGAGTCGGGTACAGAGCACCCTAAGGTGACGTAATCTCAGAAGCCATTATAGTTGAGTTTGACTGATAAAATGTGAACGTCCTGCCGTGACGACAGTAAGGTTTAGACACCAAAACTAACCACTACTAGTTAAGATTAGAAAAAATATAGTGATTTGGGTTAAAACACCGGTTCCCTTAAGTAGCACTCCCGGGACACGAACACCCATTTCCTGGGGGAAAGTCTTGTGTTTTCCACTTAACTTCTTCCAGGACATGAACGCGGAATGAATGTGGTGTTGACAGTAATAAATACGTGGAATACATATGAATTGTAGTGCTTTACTTATTGTAGCTATATGTACGAATGGTTCATGAGAACAGCCTGTCTTAATGACATATTAAAGTCACTGGTTGCAGGGAGGGCAGGAGGTTAATGTAGAGAAAACTACAGATCTACAGATTTTTTTATTTTTTTTATGATTTTATGAATACCTGTGTGAATCACTCCAGAGCATGAGCTGCCGATATTGTAAGTGTAATTAAAAGTGTAGCATATTAAGTATTCAATGCAAAGCAGACTGGAAGAGAACGTGATGCCTCAGAGGTTCATGTCAGGACTAAAAGTGCACTTAAAAAGGTTGTGTTATATAATTACAGACACACACGAACAAAAATAGCCATAGAGGAGTGGAAAGCTGTTGGATGGATGGAGGTCATTACTGTTTTTATCTCGTCAGGCGACACCTGAAGCCGACAAGGAAACATGTCTGTTAAAACTGTGAAACAAGTCAAAGTTAATGGGGCTTAAAACAGACAAGATCATCTCACCTCCACTGACACAAACGTGCGTGCGTGCGCGTGTGTGTGTGTGTGTGTGTGTGTGTGTGTGTGTGTGTGTGTGTGTGTGTGTGTGTGTGTGTGTGTGTGTGTGTGTGTGTGTGTGTGTGTGTGTTCTTGTATTAAGATGTTGTGGGGACAACAACAATTTTGAGGTCTGGACCCAACATGGGGTCACAGGATAAGCAGATGGTGTGTTTCCTTCATATATTTAATTATATATATCCTAGATAAATAGGAACTACATGACATATCACAACCTTTTTTCTTGTAAAATCGAAACCGAATTCTTGAAATATAAGGACTTTTACTTGAAGTAGTTTTTTCTTGTAAAAATTAAAACGCTATCTTAAAATATTAGGAATTACGATTATTCTTGGCATATGGCCTTTTTGTCATAAAATTATCATTTCATTCTTGAAATATTGTGACTTTGTTTTTTGTAATTTTACAAATATATACTTGCAATATTTTTTTCTGATTTTGTTTTTGCAAAATATTGCAATCTCTTTAGTTGTACACTTAATTTTATTCTATTTTTTCTTTGAATATAATATAATCACTGTGCTGCCAGGACACCAGGGGTCTGAATCTTTACCGGTGTCACGATTCAAATTAATATTTTCTTAAAGATTTTTTTGGGGCATTTTAGGCCTTTATTGACAGAACAGCTGAAGAAATGAAAGGGGAGAGAGAGGGGGGGAATGACATGTAGCAAAGTGCCGCAGGTCGGAGTCGAGAAGTAAACCTCTATATACAGTATGGGCGCCTGCTCTACCAATTGAACTATCCGGGCGCCCACCTCCTTAATATTAATATATATTGCTACACATGGTTTTCATCAACAAATTTAAGCAGTCAGATATATATGAACACCCATTTTTATTGTATCTGCTCTTAAAAAATACAGTGAATGTAGTGGAGTCTGAACACAGCAGACAAATGGAAAAAACAAAAAAAGCAATGACCGGAAAATCAACAAGTAACATCATTTGGATTTAATCGATTATGGTCTGTCACTGCATCGATGCAGAATTGCTCAGGTACGCATCGCAAAGCATCGATGCAATGATTAATTTCAACACCCCTACAGGACACCCACCTCATTTTTTACTTCTTTTCCCAGAATAAACTGTCTTCTTGAAAATGAATCACATTCAAATGCACAATGACAATATTCTGGGGTCTAGTATTAGGAAGATTGGGATTGGACCTAAAAATAGGTTTGCAGGCAAGGTATAAAATTGGGCATTATTCGGACCCACCTCTCATATGGGGACAAAAAAACTGGTCCCCACAATGTAAACCACTACATTTGAGGGGTAATACTTGTTTTGTATTTTGGTTAGATTACGTTTTAAGTAAGGTTGGGGTAAGTCTACAAGGAGTGACTGCAAGTCATTGTAACGTCCTCCTGTGACAAAGTGACAAAAAAAAGTCAGCTACCAATACAGCAACCTGTTTTTGTGCTTTGGTGCTTTTATGACAGCTTCTGAATATGAGCTGTGATAAAGGAACATTTTTACATTTTTTGAAATCCTTGGGAAAGAGAAATTATATCAAATCTACACACAGTAGCTAATCTACAAACAACAGTGTGATATGGCAGAAAACATCGTGGCAGCAGGTCACAGGTCAGTTGTTGTTATTCAGGCCTTCGGGCCATCACTGTGAAATTTAATAGGACCACTGACCCACAGGAGAATGTCCTTTATTGCATGACTGAGTCACAAAGCGATAACAGAACTATACAAGGTGCCAAGACCAAAGAACAGCCTGTAGGGTTTGATGCTGACCTCTACACAACACTTATTAATGCATGTGTACTCTCTGAGAAGAAGGGTGGTGCACAGAGATAATGTGATGAAACACAACAGGAACACAGAAATATTTTTCTCCACCGAATCAAGCGTTGTTGTGGCAACAAACTGTCTAATAACACATGACGCGCTGTGACTTGTAGGAAACGTCTCAGAATAATTGCACCAAATTACATGTTAGGTTTACTACATTATCACCCGAAAAAAAACCACAAAAGTCGTTGGTTCAAGCAGCAATTATGAATAATATTTACATTTATAGTGGCGACACCCTGTAGTGGCCTCCTGTTATAAAGGAGCAAAGCAGGAAGTAAATTGACGAAGTATAAGAGTGCCACAAGGACAGATTAGGTTGTTGGACAGGTCAAACAAAGACAGGACTATCACCCAGGACACCGAGGGTTCATGTACCATTTGAAAATAAAAGTTAACAGCAAGTGTTTTAGCTTTACAGAATAAAATGGAAATACTGCACGTTCTGTGTCACGTGCGTAACCGTAAAGTTAAATAACTACACAAAAGACCAGAAACTCTAAAGCGGTCTTATCATCGCATCTTTATTACAAATGGTATTTGTTATGACAATTCCCCGTTTGTGACTTGAGAGAGTTTTTAAGTAACCCTAGGTAAGAAATGTAAATGTTCCCACACAGGGATTATTATCTTCTCTATATACTGTGGATTTATGCCAGGGGTATTCCACTGCTTTGTTTTAACCGGTTAACACCAGTTTATACTGGTTTATTCCAGTGGACCTCTAGAGAGGCCAGAAACATCCGCTCTTACAGCAGCGAGGGTGTCAGTGACTCTCGTGTGGTTGTAATTTGCAGAGCAATCACTAAGAGTCTCCTGGTTTTACCACCACATTTCCTCTCCTCCGCTGCTCCGGGTGCTCACCCTTTCTGCGCCATGCAGCCTCAACATCTCCAGGATGCTCCGGGCGTAGGCGTCCCTCAAGTTCACACCTCCTCCCACTCCTCCCTCGCCCATTCCCCCCACCGAGCCGCGGGCCAGCCTCTTCAGCATCTCGCTTTGCCTCATCGCCGCATCCTTCACCTTCATGGTGAAGTAGCAGGCGGAGAAGCGCTCGTTGATGATGGCAATGGGCAGCGCCAGGATCAGGATCCCGGACAGGATGCAAAGGAAGGCCAGCACCTTCCCCACAGCCGTGTCGGGCCGGATGTCTCCGTAGCCGACCGTCGTCATGGAAGTGGTCGCCCACCACCAAGCGGCCGGCACGCTGGTAAAAGTGGTGGCGGGAAGATCGCGCTCCAAAGTGAAAACCACAGTGGCGAAGATGGAGATGCCGACACCGAGGAAGAGGAGCAGCAGGCCCACCTCCTCGTAGCACTCAGCAATGGTCAAACCCAGAGACTTCAGGCCTGGACAAATGATGACAGACAAATATTTTATTAACACATCATCTATACTTTCCATTCATGCAGAGCATATAAATTCACATTTATGACATTACTGATTGTGCCTTTACAATGAAACATTTAAAATTGCAAAAATGTCTCTTTGATAAGGAAATGTATATAAAGAAGTTTCTCTAAAAAACTCAAAACAATCGTAGGTTATCCCTTGTATCAAATGAGGAAAACCATGTGACTGATGATGTCTGAAGCTTCAAACATTATTTTATTCAAACTGAATGTTTTGAAAGTTTTTAGTTTCTTTACAAAAAAAAAGCTAGTTCCAAATTTTAAGTTCAGATCTGGAAAGTATTTTTCTTTCACAGCAGCAGTTTGTCTGGAAACTGGAACTCCAGTTCTCGTGTTTTCCTTTTTTTCTCATAGTGAGTCTGTTCAGCGTGGAGAAAATAATTAGAGGCAAAAAGATGAAACAGCAAAAGTATAAATACAACCACATGTGAGGCACTCACAGGGATGACATTCACATCTCAGAATGGCTTGTCATCTCTCTATTGTCCGAAAAAAATTGCTTTGATGCCGAGTTTAAGGACGATTTGAAATGAGCTCAGAAAGTGCTGAAGCTGCTTCTTTACATTTTAGAATAAATAAATCAGTTATTTTTAGAGTTTGCTTTCACTCAATACGTCAAATCAGTTCAAAGAGTTAAAGGTGTGAAAATTGGGACACAAACCACAGTATCCTGGATAAAATTCCTGTTTGTTTGGTGCTCTTATGCTTTATTATGTCACATTAGTTTCTGATTTGCTCCTGTCATAACTACTATGGGCACTAGAGGGCGCCACCACTATAAATTTAAATATGATTTGTAATTGCTGCTTGAACAAACGACCTATGTGGGCGTTTTTCGGGGGAGGAAAGACTGGAAACCTGATGCTATATAAAATTAAATTAGTTCCATTTTTACACAGAACAAGGACTGTGGATTTTGTTCCCTATTGCTTTATAATGGAAGGATGGGATTTCCTGACACAAAGTATCAACATTATTACAACAACTCTCAACATACAGATGTCGCTTCACTTCATTTTTTCTCGTTTTTCTTTTTCTTTTCGCTCTGCTCCAACCCCAGTCTTCATGTTCTCCATTATTCATCAGTCACGTCCAGGGATTATTGTCCTTCCCAAAATCACCCAGATCAAAAGCGTGTCCCAGTTTGATGAGCTCACACGCAAATATACTCACATATAATCACACACTCTCCCTCCCCTCCCTCTGTCTCCTGAAAGAATTTTCCATAAAAAAAGAATATTAATTCAATAATATTTATTTTTGTCGTCGCCAGCAAACCTGTAATCTCACAGCAGCAGCTTCTCACCGCGGATAATTTCTAATTTCCTTTTGTCTCTATTGCTGCTCATATCAAAAATTGAAATCCCCTGACAGGCTGAAAAAAGATCTGTTTATATCTGAGCTTTGTGGTATCTATTTTTTTTTTTTAAATGACCCATATCTTTTTCTTGTTTACTCCTTTCCTTGAAAAGAACCTGCCCTTTCTACATGAGTACATTTCAAACGTAATCCGACAGTGTAGCGTTAGTTTGTGTCTCTCGTGTTGTCTTGTTGAGTCTTTTGCATTGATGAATATTAAATTCTTGTTCACAACAATGCACGCAACATCATGGCTGCACAACCGGTACAAGTCTGCAGCTGTTCGCAATGTGAAAATGTCCAGGCCTCCTGGACGGGTGAACTGGGACTCCATTGCCTGCTTTATTGATTATTGCTTAATGATCGGTTAACAAAAAACCTAAATTAGCAATCACAATCGAAACATAATCTTTCAAGAGAGAATCGTAATGCATCTAAGAATCAATTGTTCCCCTACCCGTAATGGTAATGTCATTAGTTCTGCAGGTATTTGGTCACCAAAGTATTGGACACATCAACATGTTGACCGCGCTAGATCAAAAGTCCAAGGAACACCGAGGTATTACATTTCATCACAATCCATCAGCTAGTTGTTTAGATATTTCAGTCTGGAACTGAAAATGTGTAGAATAATATAAATATGAACGACTGGGCAGCAACTGGATCAGAAGGCAAACAATTATTTTGAAAAATTCAAATGTGTTTTTTGACAATACTAAAGCGTCTGTTTACCTGTCGAGTGTCGTCCCAGCTTCAACATACGGAGCGACCTGAGGAGTCGGAGGACCTGCACCACACGGCCCATGTTCTCCAGCTCTGTGGATCCTCCATGGAGGCTCTCCACCGCCAGCGTCACGTAGAACGGCAGGATGGCCAGCAGGTCGATCACGTTGGGAATACTTCGACTGAAGCGACACTTATTCCTCACGCAGAGAAACCGAAGTGCCAACTCGCCCGTGAACCACACCACGCACACGTACTCCAAGGCATCGAACACCAGCAGGGCACCGATACCAACGTCGCTCACGCCAAAGTCCTCCCCTAAATCTAGCGAGATGAGCACCATGTTGATGACTGACACAATCACGAAGAAGACAGAGAGCGAGCCGAAGGTGCGAGCAGCACGGGATGATTCAGGTTTCTCAAGTAGATCCCACAGGCATCGGCGGAGAGCCGGGCAAGCAGCACCCACAAAGTCCTCATCATTGTCCTTGGGCTCATACGCTCGCCGTACTTCCAGGTTCTCCCTCTGCTCCTTGCGGCGGTAGTAGCGCTCGCGGCAGCAAGGGTTGATGCGAAGCTCGTCGATGCCCCAGTATTCGATCTCCTGCAGGAAGGAGATCTCACACAACTCCTCCCTCACATGCAGGTGACCCGTCCGGTAGTAGTTCATCACATACCTGTCATCAGAGGCACACAGAGACAGGAAGCATTCTGTCAGCACAGATATTAAAAGAAGTACAGGTTTACAGAAGAAGTCATTTATGAATATTAGTCAGTGCAATTTAAGTATCGGAGCGCAAATACGGTATGACATGCACGTGTGTACGCACACAGTTACGTGGTTATTGTGACTCATTTGGGAGGTTATTTAACCCCTGTTCCTATGGTGGAGTTTCATACATTAGTCAACTATAACTATAAAAATGAAAAGATGTTTTGCTGCCCCTACATACTGAGAAAAAATACTTTCTTTAAATGTGACACTCAAAGGCTACCACTGGCAGCTACCGGCAACTTTAAAGGTGGAGTGTGGATGAGCTGACGTGAATTAATAAACACACGCTAAATGTCAATTTGACAACTTTGACCATTTAATTTGTTTTATTGTCTCTCTTGCGTGACATACGCTTTATTGATGATTGGATCTTCAAACACTTAATTCAAAATATGAATTTTAACCGGTTTACACAAACTGAGATTAAGCATAATTTTAATCAAGCCTGACCCTCGGCTACCTATGGATGCCTCACCACATCTGTCCCAAATGCTGTACTGGCTTCACATACACAACGTAATTTAAATGTAAAAGCTTATTCCAAATTTATTCATAAAAGTTTGTTCCGGTTTATGAATGTCTGTGGATTATTCGCACATAACTTAAAAGAAGTTGATCTTTGCACTTAATTTCCATATCACACTGGTGCCAAATGATTAAAAGTTATAGTGCATATTTTCTGTCTCCCCATGAAGAATTCTAAGTAATGACAGCAAAACTTTTGGGGAGTCCACATGATACAAGACTTCCGTGATTGCGCACCAACCCCACCAATCCTCCACACAGTTGCTAGTAGCCAAGGAGGACACGGAGGATTAAAAAAAACAGGATGGACTCTTCAGAAGAGGTCATTATCTTCACTCGATTTTCTGTGCCGGACGACACCACTTTCTAAACATAGCCATTAATAAGTCTTAATCAGCTTTTTATCAACTCATTTGGCAATGGCTTGAATGTAACAGACGATCATTAATGTAAAAATAGTTGCGCTCTAAAGCTTTAAACACTTTAAAGGTTTTGCACTTTTATTAACTTCAACTTTATTATCTTCAGTGCCTAAATTAAGTCTGATATACTGTAGAAATGTTTGACTTTGGTATATTTTTTACATTGCAAGTTATGGTGTTATTATTACAACAGGACACCATGCATTTTTCCGGTAAGAGATCTAGGCGCCACCTACTGGAAAGTCTGTGAGTTTCGGTCAAAGAAGAATTCGTTCTCCGGGAAGTCGGCATCATCGCAGAGCTCCAGCGCCGAGTCTCGGCTGCAGCAAGCCAGTCTCCCCAGCCGGGTCTCCGGGTGGGACGCCAGCATCTCCTGGGACAGCATGTAGCGACTTCCCCCAACGTTGATGATGAAGAAGTCGAGGGGGTCTTTGACGCAGGATGCCGTCGTCTCGTTGAAGAAAACACTGGAGTCTTGAGACACCGGAGAGGCACTGTCGCTATACAGCTCCGCCCGGACCCTCGAGCTGGAGGGGAGGCTCATGGTGGAGGAGGGGGGGGAGCTGGTGGGGAAGTGAAGGGTGAGAAGTGTCCAATGACAAAAATTGTTCATTTTAAAATCACTCAGTAGTCCAGGCAACCTTAAAGCTGCATTGAATGATTGTTTTACCAGAAGGTGGCAGAAGGGTAACACTTTTTAATAACCATCGCTAATAAATGGTAAATTGATAGTTAATTAAACTTAATGGTTATTTTACTGTGAACCACAACTAAATAATAATTAATAATGTTTACTAATTATTACAGTAGTTACAGTAGTAGCATAATTTGTTTTTGCTCACATCATAACATTTTTATGTATTATATTGAGTATTTAATAATTAAGAAATTGTTTATAAACCGTCAATAAACATAATTTGGATGTTATAAAGTTGCATCTGATGAATATAATGTCTTATTAATGGTTAATCATTTTTTTGTAAAGCATCTATCAACATTATTAGGATAGATATTATCAGTGTACAAATAACCAACTAATCATCTCTTTTATAGATCGCCAATAAAGATTTAATGGGGCCAAATGAATGTTACTTGATGCTTTATAAACCATTTATTAATCATTAACTTATTATTATAAGCATTAGTTGCACCTTTACAATGGCCATCCACATAATGTTTATAGATGGTTTCCAAAACAATTATTAACCATTGACAATGTATTAACTATCTAAATGTATAAACTTGTTATTTTATATTACACCTATCTATTGATAAAATAGCATAAATTAGGTGATAACATTACTAATAATTAGTAAATATTATTTAAACCATAATTTCATTGTTTGTTAACAGTAAAATAACTATAAAATAAAGTTTAAATAACTATCAATTTGCCATTTATTACTGATGGTTAATATAAAGTGTTACTGGCAGAAGAACTCTCACTGTCTTAACATATTGTAACCATTACATCTCTACCTGACAAACATTTTATAGACTTGCCAATGTAAGGGATATTGTAGAGCATGCCAGTCATTATTGTGAATTAGAAGTGGGGCTGCACGATATGAGGAAAATATGCTTCATGCGATAACGTTAAATATTGAGATAGTGATATTACGTGCGATAAATAAACAGATATTAAAGTGTACTCAGTTATGTATTTCTGCTGCTTTCACTATTCTGCTAAAATACAACAAATTGTTTGTTGAATTTAAAACAAATGAAAGGAAATCATTTCCAACTTTCTTTTATTGAACAAATTGAACATTGATCATTAATCTAAAAGGTACCACTAAAAAAAGAATGACAGTTACATTTTAAATTGAAGTTTTCTACTCATATTTTCTTTCAACTAACACTAAAAATCTCTGAGTGTCTTTTGCGATATGTTGCATCCTTTTGCAATTTGTATTTATTGCTCCAGTTGACATCACAATTACAATAAAAAAAAACCCACTGTATTGTGCAGCCCTAATTAGAAGGGTTCTCATACAGAGGTTACCAGCTGATAATGCTTGCATCCCGGTCGGGACGTTTAACTTTTCCGATAAAATAGGATGAGTGTTGTGAATTGTAAATTGTAAATAAACGAAGGACAAAAGAAAGGGGAGGAAAGGAGGAAAACAAGAGAGGAGAAAGTGCAAAGACAAATCCACGAAATGAGAAACTGAGGGTCATAAGAGTTAAGAGAGATGAAGCCTCTGGTAGTGTCCCACTTCCAACAGATCAATGGCTGCTGCCGTTTTTAAATATTTTAACTGGCTTTCCTTATTAATAGATCTAATGCTACTATTCCTGTGATCATTCATTCCCTTTTGCTAGGTTCCTCTGTCTAACACTGTCATCTAACTAATTCTTACACACTGAATATTACATAAGGATGACAGAAGGCGGAAAAGGGAAATAGAGAAACTTGGAGCTCCACAGTTTTGTCCTTCTGCATTAAACATGCAGTGATTGTAAAGATAATATATTCTTTCAGGACCCAAAGAGAGCCATTGTCAGGGGTCCAGGACGTGTAGCTGCTGTGTGGAAGCTTGTTTCTCTGAAAACATGAAATATGCAGCGGCTGCTCTCCTGGGTTTGATTTGGATGTGTTAAATATAAACATGGTGTGAAACTCATCTCTTATAACATGCTCCCTGTCTGACATAAAGTGGTATTAACAAGCAGCAGTGACCCAGCAAACAGCAGCGTGATGCCAAACAGGCGCTCCTGATGCAGATGGGCAATCAATGTCCACAAAAAACAGGCAATGTATTCCGAAAAAATAAAATAAAAAGGCACTCTGATTTGTTAAGGTACAAGAGTTCAGTCCAAACCAGTGGTGGAAGAACTTTTTTTAATGCTACAACTGATTTCTAATCATCCCACCTATGAATATGAATCACTTCAATAGTCAGATATCTAATATTTTCTGCATTGAGTTGAGTCACATCTTGACTTAAGTTTCAACCATCTTAATTCAAAACATTTACAGATTACAAAATATCACACACAAACTTCATAAGAGTCAGAATAGCTGGTAAAACAATGGTGAATCTTACCTGGTCTAACTGTAGAGGATCTTTGTTTGACGATAACTCCACCTTCTCACAAAATCATCGTGCAGAGTACAATCCAATGCCAATGATCACATTATGACAAGAACAGAGAATAAAAGAATAAAGTCTCAGGACAGACAGACAGCAGGAGGAGGAAGCAGCTTGGCTCTGCTGCTCTCTGAGCGTCTCGGTGCAGGTTTAAAGTAGAGCAGTGGAAGGTATGAGAGGCGATCAATGACACCCAGGATGAGAAGGAGGAAGAGGAGGGTCTTTCACAGCCACAGTTATCACACACTATTCTCACATTTTTCTTCTTTTTTTAAGGATTTTTTTAATTTAACAGACACATCGACATCAACAACCGAAAAAAATACATATAGATACACAAACAGTACACACATACACAACAGAAATCCCACCCCGAACCTACAAACAAACAGCAGACGCTGCAATGCACACAGTTAATTGAAAGAATGATAGAAAAATATATAAATCTGATCACAAACAGTGGTGTAGTCTACGTGATGCGCAGGTATATGCAGTATACCCACTATTTAAAGCTCCAGGATTTCCATATGCCCACTTAAAAATATGCAATGACACGCAACAATATACTTTCCATTATAATTTTGATATATTTTGAATTGTCATATGTGTTTGTTTTTTCTTCGCATAGGCTAAAGAAGGTATTTCCACTGTAAATTGGTGCAAAAAAGTGTATCAGAATGCAGGAAATTACGTCTTTGACGCTCAAAACACTCAGACCCTCCACTATGATATGACCAGACTTTTATGCAGTTGAGAGGGAGAACTTTTTTCAGATATTTTACTCAAGTAAAAGTAGCAATATCACAGACAGTGTAGAAATACTACAAGTAAAAGTCCTGCATTTAAAATCGTACTCAAGTAAATGGTATTAACATCAAAATGAATAATTCTCAATTGTTTTTCTTCTGATTTTCACATCTGCCTGATGGACATCTTATATGTCCATCAGAGAAGTGGCTCCATCTAGTGGTGGAAACAAAGAACAACACTCTGACCCTGACTCACATTTTGTCCTGCCCTCCCCTCTTCTCCTCCTATTCTCCCTTATTTAAGATTTCACCTCATCGTCTTCAAATTGGGTGAATCCATAATAAATTCCTGTAAATTAGTTTAGTTTAGTTTAGTTTAGTAAAACAGATTTTCAGCTCTAAATTGCCGCCACTTCAGGTTGTGGTTTCTGTTTGCTTTCTGTTCTTGTTTTGAAAGGATATTGATATGAACTGTTAATAATGTTACAGCAGCACATTAATGTACATGGCATAACACTCAGATGTAACTAATGAGAGGAACTTCTCAATCAAGGTTTACAATCATCCCACTCCACAGTTTCTTTCTTTTGCTTCATCTGAAGTTCAGCACTCTGTAAAGACATGGGTCCACCTGACAGAGAGCAGCGATCAGAACTGAGCTGGCTTTAGCTCCCTTTCTTCGCACCGTGTCGATCACATCTCGTGCTTTGTCTTCTCTGGCTTTTGTTCTGACCGACTGCATTTCAGCGTCATTTATCACGTGACGCTCAAGAAGTTTATCCAGAAGCTGGTTCAGAACAGGTTCAGTCACTCTGTTAAGAAACTGTATTCGAACTGAGAAGAGCTTCTCGTCAGCTGGGACGCCATCCACTGCTGGCACGCCATCCACTGCTGGGACGCTGTCCACTACTGGGACGCTGTCCACTACTGGGACGCTGTCCTCTGCAAAAAAATACATTTATATTGATATTCATTAATATTCCTATACGTTGATTTCTTTTCTATTAATGGAGCAATGATATGCTGCAAATTACATGGAGCAAATGTGAAGGTCCCTGAATGTGCAAAAGAGCTTCACGTATCTGTTCTCTTCTTTTACTGAACTGCTGCATGAGGATGAAGTCTTTACCTTTCAGTAACACCTGACGTTTCCACACTTCTCTCCTCTCTTGGTCCTGGACCGTCAAAGTCACTTTCTCTGTGTCCGTAGTCAAAAAAACTTCAAATGTTGGATGGAAATTTGGTCCATACTTCAAGTGAAATGTTGCATGCTGAAAACCAGAAGCAACGTGTAATTTTCAAACCTGTTTGTAAAAATGTGTATCTGACACTTTACTGATTGTGAATCTTCATGCATCCAAAAGTTATATTTATGATGATTGGAGACTGTCCACCTATTCTGTTTATAAGCATTAGAAGTGTAGAAGTGACTTGACTCACCTCAGGCTGTATTGTGAAGCCCTCAGGTTCACATTGGACACTGTAACTTTGACCAATGCCAAGATGACATTCAGATGACATCGTGAGGTACTCAGCACCTCGTTGTTTCTTTTCAACCTTCAGTAATAAGGACATTTTTATTAGTTTAGTTTATTCTCAGATAGGCAGCGCAATTTAATTATAGAGCACACTGATGGTGAGAAAAAATGACGGATAGCTTTACCTCATCTAGAGGGACGTTGTCGGGCAGCAGAAATACATCGAGTACTTGATACCTTGTGCGTGGGGGTCGAAGGAACAGCAGAACTTGGCCCTCTATTGGCAGCATTAAGCTCACAAACCTTCTGACGAAATCCCAGACCAGGCCAAAGGCAGAGAGGTGAGGGACCTTCACAACCACATGAGTGTCTGTAACCTCCTGCGGCTCCAAGATGCTCATTCCATCATCAGTGATGTGGACAACAGAAAGCAGGCCATCAAAGAGCAACGCTGAAAGCAAAAGAGCCGTCAAACGTTTGAATTGTTTTTCAAAAACAGGTTAATCTTTACCTAATTAATTTCTTACCATCTGAGTTCAGAGTTTAAATGAATTTATTGTCAATAAACAGAGTTTATTGTCATTAACTCTGGAGCCGCCCAATTCGACTCTAACCTTTACCTTTTTTTTATTATTTTAGATAGGCTTATCACAAGAGCAGCTGACCTGCGAGAGATGATCATAAGTAAGCCGGATACCTGAAGCCTCCATTGTCAGTTGCCACAGCTAAGTGACAAAGTCATGCAGACTAGATAAGTGTGGGTGTATGGTAGAAGTGTGTTAAGATGGTGACAATCGAAGGGGTAGAACTACAGGGGATGTTCAGGACAGCTATAAATACCTTGGAATCCCTTAGGCAAATAGAAATCATGAGGAGGCCACAAGGAAGGCAGCCACAGCCCAGTACCTACACAGAGTAAGGCAGTCCCTGAAGAGTCAGCTGAATGGGAAGAACAAGGTCCGAGCCATGAACACCTACGCGCTGCCAGTCAGCAGATACCCCACTGGTATAATAACTTGGCTAAAGAAAGAGATAGAGGCCACTGATATCAAGACAACCAAGCTACTCACAATGCATTTAGGGTTTCACCCCAAGTCCAGCACAATGAGACTACACTAAGCGAATGTAGGTGGCCGAGGCCTAGTGAGCGTCAGAGCCCTTATCCAGGATGAAACAAGAAAACGATCCAGGAGTACATCAGGAAGACGGCTCCAAGTCATGACCTGCTAAGTGAATATCTCAGGCAGCAAAAACCCGATGACAAGGAGGCAGGGGGGGAGAGGAGGAACCATCATGTTAGGAAAAGACCCTGCATTGAATGTACCACTGACATATACAGGAAGTGGCTGATATGGAGAAATCAAACAGTGGCTAGAAAAGGCTGGTCTGAAAGATAGCACAGAGTCACTAATCATGACACTAGAAGAACATGTACTATGTACAAGATCAATAGAGGACGGGGTCTACCATACCGGACAGGACCCTAGGTGCAGGCTGTGTAAAGACATCCCTGAGAGAGACCAGCACATAACAGCGGGCCGGAAGATGTGGAGTAGGATTGAACCAATGACCTTCTTGCACAAGGTTGCTTCTTATTTTTATTCTTTATTTTATAAAAGGACAACACATATTAATTAACATTTTTGAAATGTGCCAGTGTTAGCCAGCCTGCTAATTTTCAACTGTATTTCTTTGGCCAGATGATTTTAGACCAGAGCAACAGGAAACAGCTTCTCTAACATATAATATACTGCCCAGAACCCTCAGGCCCCAGGTCTCTGGTAGAGGAGCCGTTAATTACATTTAATCCATTTAACATTGTATTCAGCCATGTCCTTACCATCCTTTGTTTCACAGTGTGGAAGGTGGAGCTGAAGGACAGCAGAATCCTCAGAGCTCTTGATTTCAAACAGCAGCCCTGCAGCCTTCTTGCCAGCTGGTTGGAGGAGGCTCTGGTTCCATTGGACAATACTGTACAACAGCTCTGCCTCCTGAGCCATAACGAACACCAGTCCAGTCAAATCGCATTGAAACGCACCTGGACCAGGACACCTGAACCTGCAGGACAAAGAAGGTACACTTTGATATAACAAGCATTTGTTGGCCTGTTATCTGTTATCTGTATTATCTGTTTTTAACTGATTGGTGTTTATTCACAGCTCTGGGAAACTGATTGTTGTTTAAGGAGTGATTACTAATTACTAAGTAATACTAAGGAGTAATTTGATATTGAATGGTTGCATTTGCCCCTTGATTCATTTGTGTTCACAGTACAACATTCAAGACAAATGCATTGTGCCCTCTGCCCTCTTATGGTCGCATCTGGTTGATGCCACTGATGCTACATTTATCATTATTTTACAGTCTATGGTTCTGACTATAAACAAACTGCTCCAGGGTTGGGTGGAGACAAACAAAGACCACCCTCTCGAGGTGATCTTGAGTGACATATGCCCTCTCTCAGGTGCCTGATGTGTTATGAATATTTGACCTACAGTGTTCAGCTTTGACTCATTCATCACAGACTTGTTTAGAATCATAACTTGATTAACCATGAAAAAAGTTGGAATAGTGTTTTGTCACTTTTTAGGATTACCTGTATGAAGAATCGGCTGTGTGTTCAGGTGAGAAGGATAACGGAGCCTATAATTAAGAAAGGCATAAAGTTATTTTAATACAAGTTCAACTCAAGTTTAATGAACAAAAGTTGCAATTCCCCACCCTCTGTTCACTTTGTCCAAAATAATCACATTGTATTCAGTGGTGAAACCTTAATAAATAAACTTCACACTTTACAACTGCTCCTCTCACCTTTTCGTTTTTTTTCACATCAAGTTTCACATTGGAATCATCTGACGGATGGAAGAAGTGAAAGAGAAGGAACAATTATGAAAACTTGATTTGGGTAAGAAACATTAGGAACCAAAATGCAAATGTTTCCAAAAAGCTTTAACAAAATGGAATTAAAAAAAAAATTGTATTGACCGACATGCTGATTTTTTGGGGGACATTCTTTCAATACTCACATTTCTTGTGCGTCTTAGCTGTGATCAACTTGTCATTGATCCTGTAGAGATGAACACAACCCCAAATGTTTTAGATATAGTTTAACATTCTGACACGAGCCAATTGATCCAATGTGAGGAACTCATTAACCTCCCTAATACTGCTGAACCAGCATGGACTGAGTCATACTGACCTCAGAGTATCCAGTCTACAGTGTGGACTCTCCACATGACAAGAGAGGAGCTCCACTCCTGAATCCGGAATGTTGTTAAGACTCAGGTCCAGCTCCCTCAGATGGGAGGGGTTTGACTTCAGAGCTGATGCCAGAGAAGCACAGCTGATCTCTGACAAACCACAGCGACTCAATCTGAATAAAGAATGAATGATCCTCATTATCAAATCTTCATAATATCAACCTTCTATTTTATTATTTGTGAAAAACACAATGAAATTAATGGAAACCAAAGAAATATTTCTTCTTCAGAAAGTAAACTTTATAAATTTAAAACAAATATGTTTAGAGGATCTTCTGTATACAGAGTTGACCATTTACCAGCAATTATAAACATACATTTACTTTAACAACTAAGAGTCATCTTTTCTGATTGCAGACTTTAGTCTGCAGAATTTAGTACAAGAAAATATGAACAAAAACTGTAATCCTAATGGATGTAAGTTATGTTTGTACATAAATTATGTTCAATTGTTAGTTAAACACATTAGTCCTACAATAGTAACAGGTAGTCAGTAAACTGACCTCAGAGTATCCAGTCTACATCTTGGACTCTGTAGAAAATCACAGAGCAGCTTTACTCCAGAATCCTGAAGCTTGTCACTCAGCTCCAACTCGCTCATATGGGAGGGGTTGGACTTCAGAGCTGAGGCCAGAGAAGCACAGCTGATCTCTGACAAACTGCAGCCCCACAATCTGAATAGAGATGTAACTTTAGAAGACAATGTTTCTGTGTTCAATGTTTAATCAATTAATGATGAAAATCATTTTTTTAAGATATGTGGTGTAATATATATTTTACCAAGGAAAGCAATTAGTTTGTTTTGATTGCACCAAATCTCCCTACCTTGACTGTCCTTGAGGGGTCCTACAAGGCCATTTTTTCTGGGACCAATTTTATTCACACTATATACAGTATACATGACTTACCTCATGTGTGTCAAAACAATATTACAATGTATTCAGATAATGCAGTAATTTTTCATGTGCAAAAACCCTCATGTCATATAAATGTCAGAAAATATGTAAAAATGGGGTCTGACCTCAGAATCGCCAGTCTACAGCGTGGCCTCTTCAGAAAATCACACAGCAGCTTCACTCCTGAGTCTTGCAGCTCGTTGTTACTCAGCTGCAGCTCTCTCAGATGGGAGGGGTTAGACTTCAGAGCTGAGGTCAGAGAAGAACAGCTAATCCTTGACAAACCGCAGCCCCTCAATCTGAACAAATAGATAAATTATGTAAATAAAAATCCATTTATTATTTAATCTGATGTGTTTTATGTTTTAAATGTGTAGATGTAATGTTTGTACACGAATTAGGTCCAGTTGTTAATTAAACATCAGATGTACAGAAGTAACAGAGATGCAGTAAACTGACCTCAGAGTTTCAAGTCTACATTGCGAACTCTTCAGAAAATCACACAGCAGCTTCACTCCTAAATCCTGAAGGTTGTTATGACTCAGGTCCAAGTCTTTCAGATTGGAAGGGTTGGCCCTCAGAGCTGAGGCTAAAGAAGCACAGTTGATCTCCGACAAACTGCAGTTCCACAATCTAAATGAAGAACAAATACTTTAGAAGACAATGTTCCAATCATTTGATGTTTAATCATCCGTTCAGAGCTGGAGTTTAGAATGTGGAAATGTAGAACCATAGCTACCAATTTCAATATTTCTTTGTTAAATTCTGTCCATAGAATAACCCAGCTTTTAACTCCATCTGAAGTTACCCATAGTATGATTAATCAAGCACAGCCTATTTTTAAAATAGAGGAAATAACAGAACCAGAAGTGGCCAATATAATTGGTGAACTGAAAAGCTCTAAAGCTAAGGATGCTTACAGGCTGGATACCAACTTTCTGAAATAACATAAAGACTCTTTGGTACGCCCAATCCCCAAATTAACCATCTGTTTAATTTGACATTTAGCTAAACAGTTGTTCCATCTGCTTTGAATGTGGCAGCAGTTACTCCAACCTTTAAATCTAGGGTTAAAACAGACCTGGCTAACTACCGACTAATAATTATTTTCACGATTATATAAAAGTTCCCTGACTGAACATTTAAATAAAGACTACACCTATCTAGATCCCATGCAATTTGGATTCCATGACCACCATTACATAGAATTAGCCATTTGTGTATTTTTAGAAATGTTTTACTGGAGTTCCTGTGTTGGTGCAATCTTTCTAGACGTAAAGAAGGCATTTGACACAGGCAACCACCTGGTTCTTTCATCAAATTTAGCACGCTATATATATATATATATATATATATATATATATATATATATATATATATATATATATATATATATATATCCCACAGAAAGCAATTTGTTTTTGTCAATTGCACCAAATCTTCTTATACCTTGTCCTGTCCTGTAGGGATCCCACAAGGCTCAATTCTGAGACCAAATATGTTTACTCTATACACTAATGACTTACCTGATGTGTGTCAAAAAATCAATATTCAAATGTATGCAGATGATGCATAAAGCATTACACTGGCAAAAGACAACCAATAAGCCTCCTTAATTATTACATCTTCAATATCCCATGTTCAGGACTGGCTTACTAAATATTGTCACCCCAAACAAACTTTGTGTGGCAACACTTTACAATAAGGTACACAAAAAGTAGGCAGTTAATGAGTAACGAATGAGGAATGAATGAGTAACGAATGTTTAGTTAATGATTAGTTACTGATTGACTGTAATTCAAGCACTAATGATTAGTTACTGTTAAACAGACCGGTAGTTACTGTTAAATGAATGAGTAACAAATGAGGAACTACTGGTTAGTTAATGATTAGTTACTGATAAACAGACTGTGTGTGTGTTACTGTATTAATGAGTCATTAGAAAATCTGTTAATGGGATTTATACTAATAAAAATAATAGACATGATACAGGATGATTCTCATAATCTATTTTAATAATGATATTCACAAAACATTTACATTGACAAACAAGGTATATTCTGTAGCATTGACATTGTTGAAGGCTTAAAGGCAATTGTATGCTGCTGCAGGGCATGCTTTAATCCTGCCACCCTGGATTTTGTGCACTGTTGAGCAGTAGTTAAAGACCAAAGAAGGATTGATCCTTAGTTAGCTGCTACTTATTAACGAATGATTGCCTAACCATTATTTACTATTACTGAAGCATTGTGCATACCTGCAAATAAAGTGATGCATCATACAATATTATGAGAATTTTCCTGTATCATGTCTGTTCTTTTTATTACTATAAATCCCATTAACAGATTTCCTAATGATTCATTAATACAGTAACACAGTCTGTTTATCAGTAACTAATCATTAACTAACCAGTAGTTCCTCAGTCATTACTCAGTCATTACTCAGTCAATCAGTCATTTAACAGTAACTACTAGTTACTTCCTCATTTGTTAATCATTAACTACCTACTTATTTGTGTACCTTATTGTAAAGTGTTACCCTTTGTGTATGATTTTTACAAAACACCAAGTAAAGGTGACACATTCCAATGTGTTCCTGAGAGGGGAGGGACTTGACATTGTAAATGTGTTCAAGTATCTTGGGGTCACATTGGACTCTAAATTAAGCTTTAAAAGTAATTTGAATTTGAATCTCAGAACAGAAGTAAAAATGTTGAACTGACCTCAAAGTCTCCAGTGTACAGTGTGGATTCTTCAGAAAATCACACAGCAGCTTCACTCCTGAATCCTGCAGCTTGTTGTTACTCAGCTGCAGTTCTCTAAGATGGGAGGGGTTGGACTTCAGAGCTGAGGCCAGAGAAGCACAGCTGATCTCTGACAAACTGCAGCCCCTCAACCTGAATAAAGAATGATGTAAATAAAAATCTATTTATTATCCTATCAGATGTGTTCGGGTCAGCTTTTCCCTAAAATGAGTAGAGTGACTTTATCATTCCGTTATTGTAGATAATGTCATCCTTTGATTATGTTATTTGTGAAAACACATTGAAATTAATGGAATCCAAATACATATTTTTACTTTATCAATTTAAAACAAATATCAGTTCAGATGATCTTATGTATTACAGATGTGATAATTTAAGACAAATTATAAATATAAATGTACTTAAACTAATAGTCAACACTTTAAAAAAAATGTTTAGGTTTATTTTGTGACTGCAAACTAAATTTTAAAATATTAAGAAAACTTACAATTGTATGCATGTAGCAACAAAGAGTCAGTGAACTGACCTCAGAGTCTCCAGTCTACAGTGTGGACTCTTAAGAAAATCACAAAGCAGCTCTACTCCTGAATCCTGCAACTGGTTGTCACTCAGATCCAGCTCTCTCAGATGGGAGGGATTGGACTTCAATGCTGAGGCCAGAGAAGCACAGCTGATCGCTGACAAACTGCAGTACCTCAATCTGAATAAAGAATAGATTATGTAAATAAGAATAATTTTTTTTAAGAGGCATTTAGGTTTTAAATGTGTAGCTCAACAACTTTAAAAAGTGTCTCTGACGCTCATTTGAATTGAATATATACAAACAAACCAAACTACATTAGCTAGTCAGTGAACTGACCTCAGCGTCTCCAGTCTACAGTTTGGACTCTTCAGTCCATCAGACAAAAGCTTCACTCCTAAATCTTGCAGGTACTTGTTGTAACTTAGGTCCAATTCTTTCAGATGGGAGGGGTTGGACTTCAGAGCTGAGGCCACAACTTCACAGTGAGAATTTGAGAGGTAACAGCCAGTAAGTCTGTCATGACACAAATATTACAAAATATGTTATTATGAAAGAGGACACATTCAGCAAATCTTCCCTCACTGTGTTTGATGTGAAACTATAATTCTCAGCCCTCTCTCTCTCTCTCTCTCTCTCTGTCTCTCTCTCTCTCTCTCTCTCTCTCTGTCTCTCTCTCTCTCTCTCTCTCTCTCTCTCTCTCTCTCTCTCTCTCTCTCTGTCTGTCTCTCTCTCAGCAGATTCTAGCAGTTACATTTAGGCTTCCTTAATGTCTGCAGTCCACTGTTAGTCTGATCTGATTTTATGTCTGTCTACAAAATGTTAGCATGAGGTCATCTTAATTAGAAAACATTTTTGAAGCTCAGTGAACAGTTACAGCTGAACAAAAATCTCTATTTGCTGGCTACCTGCCGCTTTCAGGTTTACATTGATAAGTTAGAAAATTCAGTTGCCAAACAGAACAGAAATTAAATTACTACTACAATATTAGAGATAAGCAGAGACTCAGGGTCGTTTGGCAGCAGAGACTTGAGGTCGCTGGGCAGCAGAGACTCAGGGTCATTGGGCAGGCAGGCAGGGAAACAGGTAGCAGGTTAAAAAAGCTATGATGAACCAACAAGGGACAAACGAAGTGGACTGATATATGTAGGAGGTCAGGGGGCTGCAGGGCTGATGAGAAACGGGGAAAAGGTGTGCAGGTGGGAGGGAATTTTAGGTTAACAGGGCTGGCAAGAGAGTTTAAGGGATGGTTCAAGGATAGCAGGTCTGGGGAGTAAGGAGTGTACTTGGCCAGGGGAAGTGATTACCAGGCTGGTCGGGAACACCAAGCAGGGTGGGTGGAGGTGGACTGAATTACCCAGGAGGATGGCCTGAGGTAAGGACAGAGCATCTCAGGGAGTCACCGACGTAATTCGTCTGGAGGATGAAGGTGGTCATGAGACCTCTCTGGAAGGCAACCACGAAGAGGGGACTCCACTGGAGGACGGCCAGAGGACTTGAGACCAGGACTGGCAACCAGTGGAATCAGGAGAACAGGAGACAGCAGGTGCACATGTCCTGTTGACTCCCGGGGCACAAGAACTGTTGACCGGATAGCAACTGAGAAATTCACACTCTGTAGCCTCCCAGTGAACCTCCAGTAGGTGTTTAGCCAAGGCTGGATCCTCTTTATGCAGTGAGCGCATACAAACTCAATAACCTCATCATCTGAGTCCATGGAGTAAATATATGGCGGGAACATGGGGAGCTGGTGCAGTTCAATGATTTATTAAGAAAAAGACTTACAATATCAAGTATTTTAAAGTATATATTTAAAGAACTAAACTACTAATCTAAACAGATTCATAACGTTAATCACATCTGGACTTACAGTGCCTTTCTGCAGTTCCTCACAGCTGTAATCAGTCTCCGTCGTCCCTCTAGTGATGTGTTGTACTTCTCCAGGTCCAACTCATCCAGAACCTCCTCTGACATCTGCAGCATGTAGGCCAGAGCTAAGCAGTGGATCTCTGAGAGTTCCTTCTCTGATCTGTTCCCTGACTTCAGGAATTCTTGGATCTCCTGATAGACTGAGTGGTCGTTCATCTCCGTCAGACAGTGGAAGATGTTGATGCTTCTGTCAGGAGAGATCTTGTCCATGTTAATCTTCTTCAGATTGTTGATGGATCTTTGGATCATTTCTGGACTGTTGTCTGTCCGACCCAGAAGACCTCCTAACAATCTCTGGTTGGACTCCAGAGAGAGGCCGTGGAGGAAGCGGACAAACAGGTCTAGGTGGCCATTTTTACTTTTGAGGGATTTCTCCATGGCTCTCCTCAGGAAAACATCCAGAGATAGGTTATCATTTTCATAACCATCACTATCACTGTCACTCTCATAGTAGTGGTCATTCAGGGTTCGGTAATTATCCCTGTCTTCTCTCAGGAAGTCCTCCAGTACCTCTGTGTTCCTGTTGGTGTAACAGTGGTAGAAATAGACTGCAGCCAGAAACTCCTGAACGCTCAAATGGATGAAGCAGTACACTGTTTTCTGGAAGATCACACTCTCTCTTTTGAAGATATTTGTACAAATTCCTGAGTACACCGATGCCTCTGTCACATCAAGACCACACCGCTCCAGGTCTTCTTGGTAGAACATGATGTTTCCTTTCTCCAGCTGTTCAAATGCCAGCCTCCCCAGCTTCAGAAGAACTTCCCTGTCAGCCTCCATCAGCTCCTGTGAACCTGTCTCATGTCCCTCATCATACTTCTGCTTCTTCCTCTTTGTCTGAACCAGTAGGAAGTGTGAGTACATGTCAGTCAATGTTCTGGGCAGCTCTCCTCTCTGGTCGGTAGTCAACATGTGGTCCAGAACTGCAGCAGTGATCCAGCAGAAGACTGGGAGAAGACACATGATATGGAGGCTCCTGGATGTCTTGATGTGGGAGATGATTCTGCTGGACAGCCCTTCATCACTAACTCTCTTCCTGAAGTACTCCTCTTTCTGAGCGTCATTGAAGCCTTGTACTTCTGTTACCCTGTCAACACACGCAGGAGGGATCTGATTGGCTGCTGCAGGTCGGGAAGTTATCCAGACGAGAGCTGAGGAAAGCAGATTCCCCTCGATGAGGTTTGTTAAAAGCACGTTAACTGATGACTTCTCTGTGACATCAGAAATAACCTCATTGTTAAGGAAACCCAGTGAAAGTCTGCTTTCATCCAGGCCGTCAAAGATGAAGAGAACTTTACAGCCAGCGAGTTGATCTGCTGTGAGCTCCTGTAATGCTGGATGGAAAACATGGATCAGCTCTAGAAGACTGTACTGCTCATCTTTGATCAAGTTCAGTTCCCTGAACGACAGCGGGATCACCAGGCTGATATCTTGGTTTTCCAAACCCTCTGCCCAGTCCAGACAGAACTTCTGCACTAAGAAGGTTTTTCCAACACCAGCAACACCGTTAGTCAGAACAACTCTGATGTGTTTCTGTTGGTCAGGTAAGGCTTTAAAGATGTCGCAGCACTTGATTGGAGAGTCATCGAGAGTCTTCATCTTGGAAGCTGTCTCAAGCTGCAATACCTCATGTTGGGTGTTAACGTCTTCACTCGGTCCCACTTTGATGTAAAGCTCAGTGTAGATCCTGTTTAGGGGGGTTTCAGTTCCTGATTTAATAGGTCCTTCAGTCACATGTTCAAATCTTGTCTTCAGACTGATTATATGTCCAACTGAAACCGCCTGCAGACCACGATATGCTAATAGAGAAGACAAAATGTGAGATTAAAGAACATGGTTAGGTTTAATGTCTGTAGGCTACTGTACAACACAACAAAATAAAAACATCAGCAGACAGACAGTTTTACTTGGTACAGTGCTGGTCTGACCGGCTGTTTGCAGTCCAGCTCTTGTTCTGGATCTTTTTCCACACTGGGGACAAGAGGAGTCTCCTGCTGAAGCAGACTGTTCCCAGTATGAGGTGATGCACTCTCTGCAGAACCAGCGTCCACAGCTGGTAGAGACTGGATCATTCAGGACGTCATGACACAAAGCACAGCCAGATGGCTGCTCCTCCATAGAAACATGACTTGTCTTCTCTCTGTTGAGATGAACACATTCTTCATAACACTTTGCAACGGAGTTTACAACCCCTCTCCATATACACTACCATTTGTCATCTCTGATTATATTGGCGGTATTCAATGATAACTGTTTGAACAAAGACTTATTTTAAACATTTTTAATTCAGACACCAAATGCAGTGTTACACCATATAAGTTTCAGGGTAGGTATAGAATGGTAACCTGACGTGCCAGATGGTTTGAAGAATCAGAACAACATAATTTTAGAAGGCATCACTGGAAACTGTTTGGAAAAGGACAGGCACTTCCAAAAAAATACCTGGCAGGTGATTGGATGAACCACCTGTCTATCACATCGGCCATTTGTTGTTTTGAATGTTCAGTCACGGCTGTCACACACACCTAAACCACGCCTGTAGCTGCCAATAGCTCCTCTCCGGACGCTGGTTGGTGCTGTAAGCTGGTATTTCAGACCCACACATTGGGTTGGAGTTAATAAAGTCCTGTCTTTATTTGGCGATTACTTCCGGCTTTGTGCCCGTCATAATTATTACGGCCATTAGAGGGCGCCAACAATATAAATGTAAATATGAGTCGTGCTGCTTGAATAAACAACCTATAGGGCAATATTCGGCAGAGGACAGTCTGGTCGTTACAGTCTGCATTATTGTGCATTTGATCCTAAGCCTCCAGTTTCTTTAATCAATGGCTGGTTCTTCTCTTCTCATTCAGCTGTTGCTCAGAGGGATGTTTGTCTCTTTCTGCCCTTTCCATTGTCAGTCTGGTTGAACTGTTGTACAGCAATGTATGTGCTAGTTGCGAAAGAGCTGTGTGCAGTCAAATTGAGGAAGTGGTGACCTCTTGATGCACATATGGTTAAGCTTACGTCATAGAACTAGTTTAGGCCTTATATGGCATAAAAGTTAATTGTTTACGAGAACAAGAAGAGGAAGTTGCACCAGACAGAGGACCCAACCCTGTGAGTGTGTGTGTGTATGTGGCAACAGAAGAATCTGCCCGGAGACAGGAGGACTACACCCCATCAGGGAAAAGGATCAAGTTTGAGGGATATTGCAGAACAGGGCTAACAATTGGACAGAGACTTTGCTAACCTGAGCTCCGACTCTTTTGTCTGTAGCTAGGGATACTTAATGTCTTTTGTGAACCCACATATGTGATTACAACTTAACTGCTGCGCTCAGTAAACTTTTCTTAACCTGAATCTATCGTCTCAGACTCAATCCTTGAGTTTTGGTATTCATAAGTCCTATCAACGAATACGCAGGAATTAGAGTAATTGGAGTAAGATATCTCGGCCTTCAGGCCTGTGTCTTTTTCGCCAAAATTCCCTTTCTACACCATCTACAAAACTAAATAAACTCTATTTGTAAAGAGGACTTTCTACATGCTAAAGCAAAGAGTAATAAGACACATAGAGCAGTTAAGACATCTGACTGGACACAATCATCATGTACATATGTGGCTCTTCTATATTTTCATTCACTTTAGAATCAAATTGTATTTGATTTAAATGAATGCAAACACAGAACACCGTCTATGGGCTGTTCTGTGTTTCTTTACTGTCCTATACTTACTGTATGTAATTATCAAAGAACAGTGGAGATTATCAGACATAACATATGAAACTGAGTCAGGTCAGTTTGAGTAGAAACAATCTCTTACTTTGTGTCTGAGGGTCCAGGTTCATTACTGGAGTTTTGAGGATCATCTTCAGACTGCTCCCACTCCCACTCCATAGAGGGACAGCTGCAGACCGGAGACTGTGATCTGTCCTCGTCTTCTTCTAAATCACTCATCTTCTCAAGCCTGAGAAGTAAACCAGTAAAACACACACACACACACACACACACACACACACACACAATCACACACACACACACACACACACACACACACACACACACACACACACAATGTCATGCCTTGGACTCTGGGATGGTGATTTTTATTATAAGTAAGGTATTTTTCAGACATACAGTAAAACAGACTCAACAATTAATCTGAAAAACATCAGCAGATTCATCAATAATGAGATTATTTACACTCACCTTCCCTTAGACGTCAGTCTGTCTTCCTCCCTCCGCTCTGTCTAGTGTGAAATGGAGTCTCACTTTTGTACTTTTATCTTTCAGTGTTGGCACTTCCTCCTTCTACACCACAATTAGCTTGTTAGGCCATTTTTGAACACCTACAGAGAAGAACTTTGCTCTCAAAGTTACACACAGTTTCAAGGTAGCTAACTTTAACACTTTACAGGTAGACCGAAACAGATATGTTGGGGGGAAATAGATAAGTATATGAATATATAAAAATCAACAATGAATATACAATGTGATATAAGTCAAATGTTCAGTATTGTAAACAATGCAATCGTTTTATGTCTTGGATGCATGCTTTTTTCCCTTTTCTTTTTTAACATTTTGTTCGAACATGGTTGGAGGAAGAATGACATTTTAATATATCATATGATATTATATTATATTGTATTATGTGACAGACTTATGTAATAAACACTTAACATTTGAAACTGCTTTATAGCAACAGAAGGGGGCAGTAATGCAACGTTAACGTGCCGGAGCCTCCCATCCACCATTTATAACACGAAGAACGACGTCATCCATCTTTGGTCCAATCAGTGGAGTAGCCGCTGCAGTAATCCCCGCCCCCCAGATAAACCGCCATCATGAAATTGAAAACAAGAAACTAGACGAGACACGCAGTCCACTCTGCTTCACAACAACAAGGTAAACTTTGAATAGCTTCTTGGCTAACGTGAGCTCAGTAAGAGTTTGGATACATGGTGGCATTTATGCGGACTTTGTCGCATAGCTTTATCAGGTTGTAATCGTTATTTCGCTGTAATTACCTTACAGCAGTGGTTAAACGTTACATGACGGTAGCTAACGTCAGTTGTTAGCTAGCTGTATAGCGCGCCAATTCGCACGGACGTTTATTTTGAATGATTAAAGACACAAACCCGCATCAGCGTAATACATATAGTAAGCCGAATGTTTCCTAAGAAACTCCGAAAGATTAGCGACTCGTATTTAATTTACTGACACAAGTTGGGGTTGAATTCAAGAGGAGATTCCGCTCATTGTAAGTGGATTCACGGCTTAACGTCAGCTAGTGCTAGGTAGCTAGCTAATTGCGTCTGTTCTTGCTGCCAAACACCATTGAAAAGGCTGTCGTTTTTGTGTACAAAAGCTCCTAGCTGGTAAAACACGAGTTCACGATACTAAATTGTTATACTTACTGAATCATTAGAAGCCAAGGTACTGTCCGGCATACGTCTAATACACCAGACTATATTAACTAAAGGACATTTCATAACGTTATCTGATGTTGCTTAACGTTACTTTATTTGCACATACTGTAACGTTAGTGCATTACTGTATTATTGCATTTTAAATGTATTGTATTTCAGTGTTTTTTCCCCCTATTTTTTAGTACAATTGTTAATGTCTTTCTGGTATACGTGCAGTTCAGTGTCCCAAATTCCCCATACAATGTCCTTAATTAATTATGAACCTGATAAACCACCTGTGCTACCCTAACCTCAACCTGTCTCAAGTAAGACCATCATCATCATCATCATCATCATCTGGGGCACTCAGTTTTTGGAAAATAATTTGGGACACAAAACTGCACGTAAGCCTGCCTTTCTATTTCTAGCTAGTTGTATTGCTGTTGCACAATTCAAGTTCTAGTGAAGACCTCTACGTTGCGGAGATGCGTCGTCCATGATCTTTATATACTGTCTATGGTTGGCATCCATTTGTAATACATTAGGAATTGTGGACAGGGGGACATTTTCCAAATTAGTCTCCTCATCCACACACCCACTCTAGCCATACCGCCACCACCCACCCTTAGCTCTAATGCACAGGTAATTCCATTAGGCCCTAAATCAATCATGTTCCATTGTTGATTTGTTCTCATCAGTTGCTTTAACTACACTTTAAAGAGGGACAGATGTACCAATCATGGAACGAAGCATCAATAAAAATATTTTTTAAATAACCTCAGGGAACCTTTCCTAAAGAGTATCGAAAGATTTTTTACACTGGCTAGTTTTTGAATGGAATTTGTACATCATGCCCTCACACGTCACACAAGATGCATATTTAACCAATCCCACAGGGTAAGATCATTTTAGATCCAGCAGCATCGTGACAAGTTCTTGGACACACCTTTCACATTCAAGTGTGTGGGGATATTATTTCATTTTTAGTAAATGTATACCCATCCTTAAATGTAAAGAGTATAATGTTTTATTCACATACATGATGCTTTATTTCTATGCATGTTGTTGTTGTTGTTGTAAATTCATATCTGGCTATAAGGCTCCATAAACACTTAAGCTGTAGCAATTAATTTGGTGTGTGTATCCCTGATCGTGTGTAAAACTTGTTTGTTGCCAGACCAGCACGGGGGGGGGGGGTTACAGCGATATAAACGCATGTTTATCCTTCTCCTGTTAGGATTAATCAGACGGACTGAGGCAGTGCGATATGAGTGAGATGGCGGACGGAGCGAGGGACAGCTCTGCAGTGTCAGAGGAAGAAGTGGAGGACCTGCAGGAGACATCACAGGAAGACCTGTCTAGTCCGAAGAAAAGCAGCGCCAAAATATCTGGTAAAAGAAAATTACCGTATTTTCCGGACTATAAGTCGCTCCGGAGTATAAGTCGCATCAGTCAAAAAATGCGTCATGAAGAGGAAAAAAACATATATAAGTCGCATTTATTTAGAAATTTATTTCACAAAATTCAAGACTAAGAGCAGACATTTAATCTCGAAAGGCAAGTTATTCAACTACACAATAGCACACTCCACTCTCTCTCTCTCTGTCTCTCTGTCTCTCTCACTGTCTCTCTCTATCTCTCTGTCTCTCTCTCTCTCCCTCTCTCTGTCTCTCTCTCCCTCTCTCTCTCTCTCTCTCTCTCTCTCTCCCTCTCTCTGTCTCTCTCTCTCTCTCTCCCTCTCTCTGTCTCTCTCTCTCCACCGTTAACAAGCCTCTCCCGGCAGCACGTTGTCTGTGGACTCGTTCCTCCAGCTCTGGCCATCTTGCTTTCAGCCCGCGATTAGCCGATTAGCTTTCTTTGTTTTCTTCGTTGCAGTGAGAGTCACCTTTTCGCCAGTCCCTCACAAGTTTCTCTCTCACTCCAAACTTTCTTTCTGCTGCTCGATTACCGTTTTCGGCTGCATATTTTACTACCTGCAGTTTGAAATCTGCAGAATAGGATTTTCATTTCTTTCTCAGTTGTCTTTAGGAGCAGCATATAGCTGTCACAAGCCTAGAGCGCCCTCTCTCGGCTTTAGACGGTAATGTCTTCAGTATGAATTAACATTTAAAAACATGTTAAATTATATATATATATTTTGATATATAAGTCGCACCTGACTATAAGTCGCAGGACCAGCCAAACTATGAAAAAAAGTGCGACTTATAGTCCGGAAAATACGGTAATCGTTTACTCCCTGTGTTCAGTCATCTAGAATGAGCAACTAAAATAGCATCTGACACTGATGAAATCCGTCTGTGGTAGTGAGACCTGTAATACCGCTTTAATACCACTACGTGTTGGTTTAAAAAACAAATATCTTTAGCTACATTTACTGCTCCGGCGTTTCTGAGCCCCTAAAACGCAACACTGATTTCGGTGCCACAAATGCCTGCGCTTCTCTCCGATGCTTCAAAACAGACAGACGTTACAGACAACAGAAGCATCGCTGCACGTGATGCTAGTTAACACTAAACTTGGCAGCCGGTTAGCCTACCGTTAGCTAGTAGCTGGATTAAACTCGATTTAACCCTTGTGCTGTCTTCCCGTCAACCTTGGAAAAAACACATTTGTTTTTGCTTTTTCCAACGTTTTAAATCGTTAAATTTGTCTTCTACACATTTTTAGCGCTTATTTCTACGTCCAATATTTTCTGATATCAAACAAAAATTGAAAACGGTTCAATTTGACCCGAAGTCAACACAAGGGTTAAGATGCTGACTGCTTACGTTAAACAGTGTAAAGTGTGACTGTATTTCACTGTAGAGGATTCCAACACCGAGACGTATTAGTCTGCACCTGCTGTTGTCGGAAAAACAACTCAGATGATGCGTTCACTTGAAACCAGTACCCCTAAGCCTCGTGGTGCATTCAAAGTTATTGTAAAATACCCTTTTCCCAACTGGTGATGTTTTTGTTGCAATTTACTGGTGAAATAAGTTTGTTATTGTTATTACATTATCAATAAATCATTTAATCTTGAACATATGGCCTTAGCAATAAACAAGTTGTTCTTTAATGTCGTTTTGTGATCCTTTTTTTTTTTTTTAAGTATCGGTTCAGGCGCCAGCACTGTTTTTAAAAGTATCGCTTTAGCACTGGTATTGGGTGGAAAAAAAACCTACCGATACCCAACCCTAGTCGTTGCAATGTTTACTCTGATGAGAACATCCAGGAACAGGATTTTTACTGTTAACTGAAATAAGCCGGTAATGCTCATTTATTTTTCACTGTCATTCTCACTCAGTCGTTGCAGCTGCAGGTGAAATTAGGGATGGGTGATATGGCCTAAAATCCATATTGCAATATTAGGGGTGGAACGGTACATGTATTCGTATTGAACAGAAACGGTACGGGCATCTCGGTTAAAATAAATAAAACTTGCATGCAAATTAATTAATGAAATGCGGAACTACTGTTAGATACGCAGGTTCTTTAGGGACACCTAATCTGTAGCCCTGCCTTAGCTCTGAAGCTCTGATTGGCGCCGCCTATGTAGCTGAGCTCCTGTATGCAGTTTGAGTCAGAGATAGCGTGAGTGGTGGCGACCCACAAGAGTTAGAGGACCCGCCGGCCTCTTTAAGATCGCAAGTTTGAGAAAACTTCGGTTTCCCAGTCAGTTCCAGTAGTACAGGCGAGAGAGTGCTGGATAAGACTGCTGTTGTAGATTAGTGTTAGATTTCCAGCGTCGCGGCTCTGAACCGTAACGTTAGTTGGGACGGTTTCTTTAGGCCAGCTATATTAGCTTTAGCCAGACAGGGAGCAGCTTTGTGCGGTGAAAAATGACCGGGAGACGTGCTAACTTTGCATTAATCAGGTAATTTAGTTTGTCTTTGCAGAGAACAGAGATGCTGTATTTTCAGTTTTATAGCTGATTGTCTTATTTTGTTTACAAGTTACAGATGGAGTCTGGAGATGATGTGGGGTACTTATTGTTTACATCTTACTGTACACTCTTCAGGCTGTTGCAGCTAGCTCAGGGGAGAGACTGTATGACACTAGGTGGTACAGCCTGAGACATGCACAATGAAAAAAAAATTGCCTTCTGCGTTTTTGTTTTGCTTTTCCCTCCATTGTACCAAAGCGAACCATGATGTCTGAACCGAACTGAACTGTGTACTTTTCCACCCCTATGCGATATACATTGCAGCCTCTTGCGATAAGACATATATCACGACATATAAATTATAATAGAACCATTTCAGAAGAGGTTACATAGACCCTAAGGAAAGCCAAACTGCTAAATGTATTTTTTTTTTTAAAGAGAAAGAAACTTAGTTTTGAGAACATGTATTGTGTAAAACTGTAATTATACAACATAATGTTGCAGATAAATAAAATTCAAGTACACTAGTTGCAGAGACTTTAACAAATGAAAGGCTTAAAGTATTGGGTTTCTTTCCTTTAGTGCAAACCATTCTAAAAGGCACTACACTTAGTTAGTTTAAGTCCTTGGTTCTTAAATGCCATCCAAGATGCAAAGAACAGGAACAACTTGTGTCTTTTTAGTTGAGGAACAGACACTGTACTGAAAATACTTTCAGTATTGGGCAAGGAAAATTAACTGAAATAAGCCGGTAATGCTCATTTATTTTTCAGGTGAAATCATCGAAGGCAAGCGGGCAAAGAAGACAGTCGAGAGGCTCGATTTCCAGGCACCAAAGCAAAAGGAGAAGCTCAAGACTGGAGATGGTAAATATTTAACTACGACAGACACAACTTTGTGTGAATTTTTTTGCATTTCGTTTTAACAGTATGTGAGTATTTGGCATTTAAAAATAGATCGAGCATTTGCCAACACGTAAAACTGTCCGCTTGTTTTATTTCCCGTATTTCAGGTAGCGGAGATAAATTAGGAGACATTCCACGTATCGGCTTCCAGATCAATAAGATAAAGGCAGCTGACCTGAAACCTCTTCACGCCATCCTGTTCGACAGACAGGGAAAGGTACAAACTCCTGGATGATTTAAAGTGCCCATATTATGAAAAAATCAATTTCTGGTCATTTTGTGTCTCTGGTGCTTCCACACTCATACAAACTTTGAAAAAACCCCATCCATGCTGTTTAGAGTGAGATCCGGTTTCTGAATGTGTGCTGCCTTCAGTCTCCGGGTGAGCTGGTCAAAATCTGCACGGCTTTCTACGTCACTAGCTGAGACGAGGGGGCTGACTGTTAGCATGCTAGCGCTAGCAAGCTAGCTCGTTCTCAATGGCAAAACACTTCTACAACACACACATATTCACCCCAATCTACAAAATAAATTGTATAGAACTACTTCCATGTCCCTGTTCTGCAGGTATTCCACGCAAAGTTGGAAGTGCGCCCTCGTTTAGAAGAAGTCTCCCGGCTAATCCTGCCTTGTACTACTGAAGTTGGAGAAACGGCTAGCTAGCTCATGTGATCCTTACCTAGCTACTGAGCATGTGATCTTACCTAGCTACTGAGCATGTGGTCTTACCTAGCTACTGAGCATGTGGTCTTACCTAGCTACTGAGCATGTGGTCTTACCTAGCTACTGAGCGTGTGGTCTTACCTAGCTACTGAGCATGTGATCTTACCTAGCTACTGAGCATGTGGTCTTACCTAGCTACTGAGCATGTGGTCTTACCTAGCTACTGAGCATGTGGTCTTACCTAGCTACTGAGCATGTGGTCTTACCTAGCTACTGAGCATGTGATCTTACCTAGCTACTGAGCATGTGGTCTTACCTAGCTACTGAGCATGTGGTCTTACCTAGCTACTGAGCATGTGGTCTTACCTAGCTACTGAGCACGTGGTCTTACCTAGCTACTGAGCACGTGATCTTACCCAGCTACTGAGCACGTGATCTTACCCAGCTACTGAGCACGTGGTCTTACCTAGCTACTGAGCACGTGGTCTTACCTAGCTACTGAGCATGTGGTCTTACCTAGCTACTGAGCATGTGGTCTTACCTAGCTACTGAGCATGTGGTCTTACCTAGCTACTGAGCATGTGGTCTTACCTAGCTACTGAGCATGTGATCTTACCTAGCTACTGAGCATGTGCGACTGACAACTAAGATGTTACAGCAGTGAGAGGTCTCACTCTGGAGCTAAAACAGAGACCTGAACACAGGGTGAAAAGAGGAGCTGCAGCAATGTGCAGTACAACATATATAACAACAACATAAAGACAGAGACATATGCACGGTTTCCGCGGGGTCTTAAAAAGTCTAAAATTTCTAAACAAAATATTTTTATTCGGTTCTACGTTAACTTCTTTTAAACAGGTCTTAGTTTTTCGACGTCGATGCAATGCTTCCTCTAATGCTCTTTTCTTCTTTTTTTTTTTATTCCGTGGAGTTGTAGTTCTTTCTTTCGCTTTAGTCCAAATATAATTTCGCTGTATTTCGACTACAATGAGACCAAATTGCAACTTGTATATCAGCCAATCAGCTTTTGTGTTATTGGCGTGAGTCTCTTTTCAGATTGTACCACAGACAGATTTTATTCTTCAGCTTTGGGAAAGTGCAAGTTTAGCGATACTTTGCTTGAAAAAACTGAATTTAGGGCTTAGTTGATGCCTTGATATAGGTCTTAAATGTCATTCATAATTGTCTTAAATTATGTCTTGGTGAAACCTGCAGAAACTCTGTTATGGGAGTGAAGTATATTGATTTGAGTCTGTATTTTCTTTTGTATGTAATTTATTACATAAATTGCTAAAATCAGGGTTTCTGCGGGGTCTTAAAAAGTCTAAAAGTATTGGATTCTAGGTCTTAAATAATTTCAAGCAGGTCTTACATTTTCCTACGTCCATGTAACGTTACCTGTAATGCTCATTGAAATGTTTTTTTTTTTCTGTGGTGTTGTTTTTTCTTTCGCTCGTCCAAATATAATTTGATGTACAGATCATTATTACTCTGTCACTTTTATTCTATTTAAATACATTTATTTACTTTACAAGTACGTTTGTGACTCTGCATTTTGTTGTACTTTTATCTCGTCATTATAGGTCTTAAATTTTATTCATAAAGGTCTTAAAAATGTATTTTAAAAGTCTTAAATGTGACTTGTTAAAACCTGCAGAAACCCTGAAGAGAGACTGTTCTTTTTCACAACTTTATATGAATGCACGTTGGAAAACTTTATATAAATGGATGGATACATTTGTGGTGTAGTTCAAATAGTTGATCTAGTCTTTTTAACCCTTGTGTTGTCCTCGGGTAAAATTTGGCCTGTTTTCAAAGTTGTTCATCTCAGAAATATGGGTTTCTTACAACCGAATTTCCCCAAAATAACTTGGATGTGTGCATGTAGGTTGTATGGGACCCATGCAACATTCTTCACATGTAATATTATTGATTACTTCCATTGAATTTTGGGTCTCCTGACTAAACTTTGACATAAACCAGTCTGTGATCCACTCAACATCCTCTGGTCTTAACTATTAGTCAAAATAATTCATAATTTCTGCTTTTTTTCTAACTCTCTACTCTCAAAATGAGGTAAAATGTCATATACATTAGGTTTAATGACCATACTTTTTTTTTTTTTTAAGCGTTTGAAAAAAGTGACAAGAACGTAATTTACTAGGAGAACAATTACTATTCTGAAATTAATGTATTGTTTGTTCTTTCATCAGATGGCCCTGTTAAAGAAGAACCTGCGTCTGTTTAACGGCTTTCCTTTTGACGCCGACAGCGAACAGTACATCAAGAAACGAGAAAAACTCCTCAAGTAAGTTTCTGGGTGGCGACACTTTTCCTTTTCTGTCATCATGTGGAATCAGAGGATTGATTTTGGTTTTCTTGTTTCCAAAATATAAAGATAGAAAGTGGTGTCTGATTGTGATTGCAAAACTTGCTCTGATTACGTGTTCAAACCAAGGCAAAATAAAATATTCACGTAACACCATTCGCGTGAGTTTGATCGTGGGATCATATTTGGATTATTTGTGTTTACTCACGTACCCACCGGCTCTGTTGTAAAGGCTAACGGTGCTCGGTTAGCACAATGACATGTTAGAAAGCACAGCCGAAACCATTTGTCATAAACTAGGTAAGTAACAAACGATGCTAACTGCAGTAATATGCAAGCCAAACGGTACTGCAACTACTATTTTAGTGATTTTATAAGCAACCTCCTTCTTGCAGCTTGTCTTGTTACTTAGCATACAGCTGTTAGAAGGTAAAATATAAGTAGAAGCTAACTATGACAGCTAACATTAACTCTAGCTGTCTCCATGAAGCTCCCAGCTAAACTAACGTTACTATACCTCGCAACGCAGTTAGAAAACAAGAATGAGCTAACTAATGTTAACATAAGCACTTTGGCTTGGTGGAAGTCGATTTTAAAACTATTTCCCGTCCATCTTACGATTTCCAGCCACAGCCTCTTCCGTGTACTAACGTTACTCTGTACTTAACGTTAGCGCCGTAATGTTACTAACGTTATATACTAACGTACGGTACGTAAAGTTAGCTTAGACTTCACAAAGCCTTGTTTTTTACTATTCAAATTTTATTTGAATTTCGGCATTCGTCCCAACAGCCCTATCCCACACATAGACTAATTTGTGGCGTTGCACCACAGAATCAACACCGGCCGCCACATATTGCATTTCGTTATTCTTTTTTTTTATTATTATTCTTTTTTTTTTACGCTATTTAAAATGTGCAGCTTATTCGTTCATTCCTTTCCCTGCTCTCCCCCAGTCTCTCTGTCACTCACGTGTCTCTCTCACATAGGCTGCACACACACACACACACACACACACACACACACACACACACACACACACACCGGTAGTGTTTTGAGGCCGCAAGGGCCGGTCTGATAATAATTATACATTGCAATTTCTTAGCAACACCATCAGGCGGCCATCAGCAGCCTCTTATTTCAGTACAAACACAGGTAACACACGATACTACAGGTGAAATAAGCTACATTTGCTAAGCCTTTTAGCAAAGTTACTTCCTTTTCTCAATTTGGCCGGCTGTGGCAGAAGTTAGCTTGGCAGTCAGTTCCAATGCGCTACTTGCGTTGGGCTAGTGTGGATCGTGTTGCTGTGCTGTGTGTTGTTCATTCATTCACTGGACCAGACCATAATAACCACTATTGCTGCTTTGTACCTGGTGTGGAAGTCACAGATACATTGGAAAATGAAACGTCATGTCTGGATTAAAAATAACATCTGGCGGAGCAAAAAGCTCACTAATGTTTTACTGCCTTCTCCAGGGAGGCGTTACGTCTGATGTCTGCCACTTACAGCGCGATGTGAAGTACACATTGTGCCGTTTTTTTATTTGCAATAAACGGACAAAAAGTATGCCGAAATAACAACATCATGATGTAGATTTGTAAAAAAAAAAAAAAAAGTCTGAATTCATACTTTGTCTGGTCTGTCCACAAGACGACAAGCAAACAACTTTTAAAATGCTTGTTTTCTGGATGGAGTTTGGTTCCATCAGGGCTCTGCTAACATTGGAGATGCTCCATGAACACAACAACAGAGATATAATTTCAGAACTTACCAGGTAGTCAAACTTCGCTACTTACTTTTCCCAAAGAAAACTCCTTTCTAAACACTGATTGGCTTTTGTGACACATCTACACGCGGATTTCTCAAATGTTACAACTCACGTGAATTTGCGGTGCGGCACGAATAAGGCGAATTTTGTGTCCTCTCCTCATTTGCGCCGCTCTATTTGCTTCATTCGCGCCGCGACTTTGCGTCTTTACTTTGACTTCGTATGGACAAACTGATAACAATAAGCAACTGTTTTTTTTCTTTTCATCGCAGGAATTCAAACTTAACCAACACAAAACTGAAGGTTGTCTGTGGTGTTTTGGATCTGGAGAAGAAAGGAACCCACGCCGATCTGGTCGACAGGATCCTGACTTTCCTTATTGAACCAAAAAACAGCGGGAAGGTGAGCTGACGTTAAAGGTGTAAAATGAGCGTCAAAAGCGTCAAGCGCCAACTCAATTCTTGATTGGCCAATGGCACATTCAAATCAAATGTTTATGAAACCGTGACGCCAGATCTGGTATAGTATGAGATATATATAAATTGCTAAGAGCAGGGTTTCTGCAGCGTCTTAAAAAGTCTAAAAGTATTGTGTTCTAGGTATTAAATAATTTTAAACCGGTCTTAAATTTTCCTACGTCCATGTAACGTTACCTGTAATACTCATTGAAATGTTTCTGTTTTTTTAATTCCGAGGTGTTGTAGTTCTTTCTTTCGATAACTCAAATATAATTTGCTGTATATGTACAGGTCATTATTACTCCATGTCGCTTTTATTCAATTTGAATACATTTATTTACTTTAAAAGTACGTTTGACTCATTGTGCATTTTGTTGTACTTTTATGTCGTGATTATAGGTCTTAAATTTCATTCATAAAGGTCTTAAAAAATGTCTTAATAATATAGATATAAGATCTTGAAGTTCCCTCTTCTTAAAGGTCCCATGACATGGTGCTCTTTGGATGCTTTTATGTAGACCTTAGTGGTCCTCTAATACTGTATCTGAAGTCTCTTTTATATAGACCTTAGTGGTCCCCTAATACTGTATCTGAAGTCTCTTTTATATAGACCTTAGTGGTCCCCTAATACTGTATCTGAAGTCTCTTTTATATAGGCCTTAGTGGTCCCCTAATACTGTATCTGAAGTCTCTTTTATATAGGCCTTAGTGGTCCCCTAATACTGTATCTGAAGTCTCTTTTATATAGACCTTAGTGTTCCCCTAATACTGTATCTGAAGTCTCTTTTATATAGACCTTAGTGGTCCCCTAATACTGTATCTGAAGTCTCTTTTATATAGACCTTAGTGGTCCCCTAATACTGTATCTGAAGTCTCTTTTATATAGACCTTAGTGGTCCCCTAATACTGTATCTGAAGTCTCTTTTATATAGACCTTAGTGGTCCCCTAATACTGTATCTGAAGTCTCTTTTATATAGGCCTTAGTGGTCCCTAATACTGTATCTGAAGTCTCTTTTATATAGACCTTAGTGGTCCCCTAATACTGTATCTGAAGTCTCTTTTATATAGGCCTTAGTGGTCCCCTAATACTATATCTGAAGTCTCTTTTATATAGGCCTTAGTGGTTACCTAATACTATATCTAAAGTCTCTTTCCCAAAATTCAGCCTTGGTGCAGAATTTCAGCCACTAGAGCCAGTCCCACAATGAGCTTTCCTTAGGATGTACCATTTCTGTGTCTGTAGCTTTAAACGCTATTGAGGAGGAAAAAGGGGGGGGGCAAGATGGAGAGTGGAGGTGTGGCCTTGACCAACTGCCACTTCACTCGTTTGAAAGCCATTATGTCTCTCTCTCATGGGTGGGCCAAATTCTCTGGGTGGGCAAAGCAGAGAAAGGGGAGGTAACCTTTCCCCTTATGACGTCATAAAGGGAAGATACCAGATCGGCCCATCTGAGCTTTCATTTTCTCAAAGGCAGAGCAGGATACCCAGGGCTCGGTTTACACCTATCACCATTTCTAGTCACGGGGGGACCATAGGCAGGCTGGGGGAACTCATAGTAATGTTAAAAATGCTCATAAAGTGAAATGTTCATGCCATGGGACCTTTTTAAGGGAAGTTCTTCATTCCGCACTGTTTGTGCTTTGGCAGCGTCTGCCCGTGAAGAAAAAGAGGAAATCAAAGAAGAAACTGTCCGGCGACGACTCCGAGACCAGCACCAAGAAGAAGAGCAAACCCAAACCCAGAAGCTCATCCTCCAGTCCCAAGAAGTCCAAAGCCGGAAGCAAGTCCAAAGCCATCGTCATGGACTCGAGCAGCGACGAGGATGACGACGAGGACGATGAGAAGGCGGCGGCTTCAGCTGAGGCTGAGGGATCGGACGCAGAGGACAAACCATCCGAGAAAGAAGAGGACCACTCCGACAAGTCAGAGGAGTCTGCTGAGGAAGAGGAGGAGGAGGAGGAGGAAGAAGAGGAGGAGGAGGAAGAAGACGATGATGAGGTGAGGTTTTCTAGGCTGAACACAAAATTAGAAACTAGTTTTTCTGGTAAAGCTCCAAATAAACCCAACTGAATCTTTGATTAATTAAATAATTGATTAATTATTGAAGTAATTTGTCAGCAGATTGTTGCAAATACAGCAAACATCCTTTAGTTTCTTTGTTTTATGTGACAGAAAATTGAAAATCTTTGGACACTGACACATTTCAATTGTGATGAATATTTTTAACTCTTTTGACCAAAGTTGTTTGATCAGTCAATAAAATAATAAGAAGTGCTATTAAGCAGTATATTTATAGAACTTTTACTACTGCCGACTTTTGGCCGCATTTAGTTGAAACTGACTAACTGAGTCTCATAGGAACGCAACGGGGCTCCGCCTCGAACTTCCAAGGTAGATTTATTTATTTTATTTTTTTTTTTTAAGACATTTTTTTTGGCATTAAGTAGAGATGCACCGATTACAACTTTCTAGGCCGATTCCGATTTTCTTTGAGTTAGGCCAGCCGATACCGATTTTAGCCGATACGATTTCATTTTTTCTAACCACTTTACAGCACACACACATTTATTTTCTATCTTTTCTTTAATAGAACATGTTAGAACAGATAATGGATCACTATAAAATAGAACTCTATAAATGACTCCTGGTGTGGGACATCCACACACATCTAAAGGTCAATGTTAGAACCATTTCCTTCTCTTCACGTCCAATATCAACTAAAGAAATGTGATTTGGGTTGTTGGTGTGGTCCCTCCACGCCCTACTCTTTCCTTGCAGCTGTTGCATATTACAAACTTGTTATCTTCTGCACACACGCTGAAGAATTTCCAAACAGCTGACATGTTGCAGGTTAATTCACCAGGTTCTCTACATGTGCGAGAACAGCGCCGACACGCCTTCACACCGCGAGCGGGTACGCCACACACGGCGGAGAAGTTGAGAGAAAGGAAGAAGAGAGCGTGCTGTGGCGTCCGTGTGTGCGTGCGTCCTTGAGAACTGTAACTGGTAGAACTTATGTTGTCAGTTAATTGGAGCGTTGACCGGCATGAAATCAGCATATGTCAGACTGACCTGCCGGTCGCCGGTCATGGCCGAGCACGTGAAAACCGGCCGATTCCGGTCACCGGCCGCTCTATCAGTGCATCTCTAGCATTAAGGCCTTTTTATTGTGACAGCTTAGACATAATAAGGAAGCGAGAGGGGGAAAGACATGCAGGAAAGTGCCGCAAGTCGGATCCGATCCCGCGGCCTCTGCGTCGAGGACTGAGCCTCGCTATATGGGCGTGCAATCTACCACTAGGCCACCCTGGCACCCATTATTCATCCATGGTTGATCGCCGTAGGAAGAGGCTGGAGTCGAGTTCAGATTCTTCTTCACAAAAAACGATTTATTTTCTTTGTAGTTTCCTTTTGAATACATCACTTTCTAGAACTCTTGTTGATCACTGACGAAAGAAATGCCCATACTACCGATTGATTAGACTGACTATAACATAGTTCTATAATCAAAAATATAATGCATGTTCTCATTCAAGATATTGAGCTGTGAGAGCTTTCGTTTAGTTGAATTTTCTGAAAACTACGACTTCCCTGTTCAACTGGAACCAGTGTTGCAGTCGAGTCATCAACTGTCGAGTTCAAGTCAAGTTTTGAGTCGTCCCCCGGTGTTTGAGTCACAAGTCCAGAGAATAGGGACTTAAGTCAGAGTCCAGGACTTGAGTACTCATCACTGCCTATTACACATAAAAGTAGTCTATATCCACGACGTTCAACTTCCAGTATTGCTTCGTTGCCGCCAGAAATTCCACTGTATGTTCTATTTTTCCCGGCCGGATGTCCATCGCCTTACACTTTCTTTGTGTTGGCGTTCTAACCTCCGGTGGATTTGTGAGGACTATGGTTAACTGGTCCTCAGATCTCTGCAGGGTAAATCCAGACAGCTAGCTAGACTATCTGTCCAATCTGAGTTCTCTGTTGCACGACTAAAACAACTTTTGAACGTACACATGTTCCACCAAAACAAGTTCCTTCCAGAGACTATTTTGCAGAGGCACCGTGGCTCCGTCCGGAGCTTATAGCCGCCCAAGGTGATTGTGATTGGTTTAAAGAAATGCCAATAAACCAGAGCATGTTTTTGTCCCGTCCTAGAATGCTGTGTGGACTAGCCAGACCCTCCTCCACAGTGCTGTGGAGGAGGGTCTGGCAATACGAGACTAACATAAAAGTAGTCAGAAACTTCCAACTTCCGAGTCCTATTTTATAAATCCTTGAGTCAAAGTACAAGTCCAAGTCGAGACACGAGTCCAGAGAATAGGGACTCGAGTCCTCCATCACTGACTGGAACACACCTTCATCAATGCCGAACTGGTAGCAGAGTTTTAAGACGCAGACAGGTTACCGCAAGATAAAGTATCGTGTATCAAAAATAGAAACCCTTGTGTTGTCTTCCCGTCGACCTGCAACTTTGCAACTTTTCTCGGTCGAAATTTCAGCATTTGTCACTTTTTTCAACGTTCTTTTGTCATAGTTCTGATATAAAAAAAGTTTTTGTAAACCGGTCAAATTTGACCTGAGGATATCAGGAGGATTAATTACTTATTAAAAATAGTTTCATTTGTTTTTGAAATGAACACTGTAAGCAGACTACTTTATTATTATTATTATTATTATTAGCAAGTTATTTAAACACTTTTTGTAGAAATGATTCTGTCCCAAGCTTTTTAATCACTTTAAGCTGTTTCTCTGTAATGCCTAATAAGCTGAAGATGCCGTCTTACTTTCATTCAGTAGTCATTTCAGTTTTTAATCCACAAACATTTTGTGCCAGTCTCCCAAATCAAAGTCCGGCAGAGGGAAGTCTGCTTCCAAGAAATCGGCCCCGGTGAAAAGACAGAAGCCGCCGGCAAAGAAGACGACTCCGCCTAAAAAGAGAGCGAAGAAGGAAGTTTCAGACGCGTCCGAATCGGACGCCGACAGTGAAGCTGAGGAGAAGGTAAAACTCAAGTCAAATGCAGTAAAAACATTTTTTTAAATGGCTTTTAAAATGATCACAGTGGCAAAGAGTTGAATGGAAAGCAGCTCCAGAGATTAGAAGTGTGGACTGTGTCTTTATAATCTAAGTTATTAGAGTTTAGGGGTGTAACGATTAGGGATGCACCGAATCCAGATTTTTGGTGTTCGGCCGAATACCGAATCCACTGGTTGAGGTTCTGCTGAGTCCTCCTCCCATCCTCAGTCCATGAACTCAGTCAACACATTAATGAAGTCAGCAGGGACTGTCCTTCCTTTGCCGTACCTGAAGTTTCTGCATTCTGGCTGCTGTCTGTAGATTCCTTCATCACAACTCGTATTCTTCCAGATGTTTGATACCAGATGTTGTAACAGCGGTGATGTTGTGTATTGTTTAGGGTGGGGTGGGGGGGAGATGACATGCAGCAAAGGGTCATGGGTACATATTTTGAAATTCCCCCTTTTATATTTATTCTTTTTATCAAACAAAATAGTTTTTCATTTAAACGACTAGAAGAGCTTATTAATAAAATTGTTAAATCATATTTTAGTTGCCGTTTTGTGAGTTGATATAAATCTGATCAACTGTAAATAAGATATAAATCTTAATGATATTGTCTCAAATATTAATATAATTATGTAATGTGACCCTAATAGCTAATAGTATTGGTTAATATTTAGCTCCAGGGTGTTTGGGGCTTTATTATTATTTACACTCTGGTTTTTTTTTTGTTTTTTTTTTGCTGCTACAGCTGAGTTTTCTTCTGGTCTTTTCTTGAAAGCTTTGTGACGTTCAGCTCTCATCAGTCTTGTGATGATGTTTGTTTTACAGCCCAAAAAGAAGAAATCGACTCCAGCCAAACGTGCCGCCAAAAGCAAGAAGGCCGACAGCAGCAGCAACAGAAAAAACAACACAAACACAGGTTAGGTCATAATAATCAGGGCTGCACGGGTAATTACAGATATTATTTAAAGATTTTAAGATTGAATATTTACCTGATTGAGAACGGTTGAACTTTATTAACCTTTGTGTTGTCCTCCTTAGTGTTGTTTTTGGCAGCCTGTTTTTAAATTTAGGTTTAGTCTAGTCTTCGTGTCAAGCTGTCATTTTAGTTTGTATTAGTTTTAGTCCCGCTCATTCTCTTTTTAGTCTAGTCAAGTTTCAGTCGACTAAAAGTCTGAGCATTTTAGTCAGAATTATCCATGACTATTTTCATCTAGTTGTAGTCGACGAAAACTGATGACATTTAGTCTAGTTTTAGTCAATGAAAATTGTATTTTAGTCTCTTTTTAGTAATGCAATTCTATTTAACCCAGTCACTATAGTAGAAGTACCTAGTACTATAGACAAAACCAAAATTTTCTTTTAGCCAAACCCATTTCAAACAAGGTTATCTTATTATATTATTGTTACCTTTATAGACTCAAGAATACATCCATTCCAGACACGTGAGACGCTCGGATTTGAATTTTTCCAAAAGTCTGGAGTTCAACTAAAGAGCCTTTTTACCGAAGCGTCTTCTCATTTTTCTCTGTGCTTTTCTGTTTTTGCTTGCAGCCGAGGACAGTTCAGACGACGACGAGCCGCTCATCAAGATGGTGAAGAAGGCGCCGACAGACGAGCAGCTGAAGGAGACGGTGCAGAGTCTGCTGAAGGAGGCCAACCTGGAGGAGATGACCATGAAGCAGATCTGCCAGAGGGTAACCAGCCTCCTCCTGTTTACACACGCAGCACTGAGACAGGAGATGCTCTCTGACTCGGGCGTTTAACGCTGTAGATGTTCTATGTTATTACATGATGTGGTATCAAATATGAATAAATTAATCATTTATGTTGTCTAGGTGTTTGACACCTACCCGGACCACGACCTGGCCAGCAAGAAGGACTACATCAAACAGACTGTTAAATCTGTAAGTACACGCACACACACGCATGCAAATATACACGTACATACACAGACGCACGCAGACTCATACACAGACACACACACAACCACAGCCACACACACACACACACACTTAGTGTTCATGCAAGAGCATGCGAGCAAGCACAGGGATTTTGGATGGAGTGCAGAGTGGATTTTTAAAATCTTGGAGCATCTCCTTATTCGCCCCCACTCCAATTTGGCTCCGGTACCGCTCGCACCATGAGTGTGAACCATGCCCATCCCGAGCCCGTCTCTTTGTTACTGCAGCACAGTACTTGCAGATGAACGGATCTGCTCGCCCTCTCCATGCCGCCAGTGCCGGTCATCCGGTCGCCGTTTTGCTGGTGGAGCTCCGGGCATGAAGTGAGGGCGGCCGCTGTTCACCTGATAAATATAGTTCAGCTTGTTTTTAGAGTAGAGCGAGGTGAAACGGGGGAGCAGAGAGAATGAACGGCTCCGTGAGCAAGGGACGGAAATTCACACCGCTCCACTCCGGTTTGTGCTGCTTGTTTTTAGTTTAGGGTATAACATATTTTTTTTTTACTTCAGAGAATGACCTGCTTTTCTCTGTTTATATCACAGTGAGCGGTATATCGTTTGGTTTTCAACCAGGGTTCAAAAATGGCACCATCCACCAGCTAAATGCTGGTAAAATATGAAAGTGGCTCGTAATAATAATAATAATACATTTTATTTATATAGCGCTTTACGTGGTACTCTGTCACCCTAGGTACGGTGCTTGGTCCTGAGTGGTGGGGAGAGGAGGTTTGCGTCATAGGAGCGGAGGTTACGGGGGGGGGGATTGTGGCGGTGCAGCAGGTCTGTGAGGTAGGAAGGAGCCTGGTTGTGGAGGGCTTTGTGGGTGAAGAGGAGGACTTTAAACTGGATGCGTTGGGAAACCGGGAGCCAGTGGAGGTTCTGAAGGACGGGTGTGGGTGAGGAGACGGACAGCAGAGTTTGGGATGTATTGGAGTTTATTTAAGGCTTTAGCATAGCATAGAGGATGCTGTTGTAGCAGTCAATTCTGGAAGCGATGAAGGCGTGAATCAAAGTTTCGGCAGCAGAGAGGGTGAGACGGAGACGGGCAATGTTTTTGAGGTGAAAGAAGGCAGTTCTGGTTATTTGGTTGATGTGGTTTTCAAAAGTGAGGTTGCTGTCGAAGATGACTCCCTGGTTACAGATGTGTGGGGATGGAGACAGGGTGGAGTTGTTGACAGTGAGACCGAAGTTATGGGTGTTCTTTGTGAGGGATTTCAGGCCAATGACCATTAAGTCGGATTTATTGTAGTTGAGTTGGAGGAAGTTGGTATACATCCCAGTTTGAATATCAGTGAGGCAGTTGGTCAGGGTCGAGGATGTAGCTGTGGTGATGGATTTGGTAGAAATGTAGATCTGGGCATCATCGGCGTAGCAGTGGAAGTGAAGACCGTGTTTGCGTATGATATTTCTGAGTGGCAGGATGAAAAGGAGGGGACCAAGTACCTAACCTTGGGGGATCGTTGTGACAGAGGAGCAATGGAGGAGGTGCAGTTGTTGATGTGTATGAACTGTTGTCTGTTGGCGAGATAGGAACGGAGCCAGGAGAGTGCAGTGCCACTGATGTTGCAGTAGGTTTCCAGTCGGGACAGGAGGATGGAGTGGTTGATGGTGTCGAAGGCTGCAGTGAGGTCGAGCATAATAAGAAAGGTGAGGTGGCCAGAGTAAGAGGAGAGGAGGAGGTCATTGGTGACTTTGAAGAGGGCTGTCTCAGTTCTGTGTTGTGAGCGGAATCCAGATTGAAATGGTTCAAACTGGTTATTGGAGTATAGGTGGGTTTGAATTTGAGCGAGTTTGAAGGTGCAATGTTGAAAAGACAGGGCGGCTGGGATGGAGATGGTTATTTTAATGTCCTTTCTGTGAACAGTGGCAACGCTTCTGAGTTTGCAGGTATGGTAGGGGACAGAGGTTGAGCAAATTGGCATGTTGTGTTGACGTGATGACAAAATACGGTTTGACCATAGTGAAGGGATGCAGTTGGACGATGAGAGGTGGTCTGTGAATAGGCAGCCATAGGTGTTTGTTTGGAGGACAGGGTGGTGACGTATGAGGCCACAGGGGGGGTGAGGGTGATCAATCTGGGAGCTGCCATGGTGGGCGGAGGAGAAGAAGAAGACGACTGTGGGGTAAATAGTCTCGCACGTGGGGCAGACTGTACTGCGTGCTGTAGGTCGACTGCTTCACTCAACAGCCCAAAAAACAATGGTAATCGTCTATTCAGTGGCTGGTCAAATTTGAACATTCACAAGCCATTTGGCTGGTGGATGAAAGAAGTTAATTTTGAACAGTGTTTGTTTTGAAGACCTCGCTTTAAGAAACTCAACATGACATCATGACTTTGTGTAAACATACACGCCCACGCCAAGTGGCGTGTTATCTGCACGCATTTTGAGCTATCTGCGTGTATGTCTGCGCTGTATACAGCGGACGTAAACAAACGAGAAGAAAGCGACGGTTGAGTTTAGGAAACGTGACACGCGGGACTCGATCCCTGGTCTCCTGAGTGAAAGTCCTGTTTGACCTATCCTCCACTAGAGGTGTGAATCTTCACTGATCTTTCGATTCAATTACGATTATCATGTCAGCGATTCGATATCTCGATGCGTCAAATACATTTTTCTATTAAAGCCATATAGGATATTTAATTCATAGCTTTTCAAGCTTCAAAAACATTCTGCAGTGCTCTAATACTAAATACATTGGATACATAAAACTACAGCACTGAGCACATGGCACGTCCTGAATGTGCAAAACATAACAAGATGTAAACAGAAAGGTTGTTAGGCCTACTTTAAATTGTAAACAGAAATAATCGATTATGGCCCGGCCGATTATCAATGCAGCATCGTCCGTGTCCACGATTCGATGCATCGATTATTTGATTCATTTCAACACCTCTATGCTCCACCCCGACCAACCTCCCTACGCAGATTTCCGGCCTTTCATACTACTCGCTACGACGTGAATTCACACGCAATCGCAAGGTAATGTAAGTCAATGGAGGCCAAATGGAGTATGCGTCTTGATAACACGCCAATAATGGCATACGAATTGGCGCGTCATACATGCGCCACTTCATGACGTCAGTCTGAAGAAACTTCACATTTTGGATTCAAAAATGTGTTGCTAGATTGAAAAGAATTAAAGGATTCATAGATAAAAACAAAAAAATATTCAGTTGCTGTCTCCCCTGCTAGAAGGTTGTGCACCAGGTCACTTCAGAACAGTGTGAAAGTAGTATAACTTCATTTAACGGGACGTGTCAGAGACACTGTGCCAGAATTATGCAGTTCCTGTTGGTGTCCAGCAGAGGTCGATGCAGATCAGTGATTACTTCCTTCATCTTTATGAGGAAGGACGCATTTAACAATCAACGGGAAATGACTACGGAAGGGAGGGAGAGAGGGGAGCAACAGGAAGTTAAAAGCTGTGTTAGTCTCCAACAGAAACATGGTTTTCTGCTTCTGAAGAATGTGGATCCACCAGAAATACAGATCAGGGGATTGAGCTTCTTTTCCCTGTGTCACCAGAAGTCAGACAGTTTTAAGTGTGTGTGTGTGTGTGTGTGTGTGTGTGTGTGTGTGTGTGTGTGTGTGTGTGTGTGTGTGTGTGTGTGTGTGTGTGTGTGTGTGTGTGTGTGTGTGTGTGTGTGTGTGTGTGTGTGTGTGTGTGTGTGTGTGTGTGTGTGTGTGTGTGTGTGTGTGTGTGTGTGTGTGTGTGTGTGTGTGTGTGTGTGTGTGTGTGTGTGTGTGTGTGTGTGTGTGTCTAAATTAGTTTAGATCCAACAGATTGTAGAGAGGTCTTGTGACATAAATACCAGGGAGAACAACAAAGACTTGGGGACAGTTCTGCAGATCACTGAGAAGCATTTTAACACTTTAGTCCAGTATTTAATTCACTGAGGTCAGAGAGATCACATGAACTAGGTCAAATTAATGTGTGTGTGTGAGTCCATATTGCTCATCCTGAGGTTGACGTGTAGAAGTGTGAGGCTCTGTTGCGTTGCCACAGTCACTCAAAGTACTTAATGTTTGTTTGCAATATTAGAAATGTTTTTAATTTGTCATTATCACTTAAATCTTCTTAAAATGTTTCCTCACAGCTCATCACATGAAGATCTGAAGAAGAATGACGAAACATCACCGGAGGGAAATCTTCGTTAGTTTCATATTTGTGATGTTTGTTTTCATACAAAATAGTTTTATACATAATTATGTTGGTTTTTTCATTAACGTGTGACTTGTGTATAGATTTTCAGCTTAACTTGACAGCGGTTGTCTTCACCATGTTCAATGTTTTCTGGCAAAGTTAGATTTTATGAGAAAAATGATGTTTCAAAAGAGTAGAACATTTATTTTTTACACTTTCAGTGACCAGAAGTTCAGATGTTCTCCTCTGTGAGTCGATTTTTAGTCGTTAGCGTTTCGGCAGCAGAAGAAAAGAGTCAGACTTAACAACGCATTCTCACTCCCATCTCGTAAAATACGGGCGCTCGATCAGGTGCCTTTGGCGTTCGTTATTGATGCTAAAAGTCTCCTTTAGCGTCAGATCTGAACGTGCTTTATCTAAACGCTCTGGGTCGGGACTATTGGCTTTACATTTGACGCAGTTAGGTTTAGGAAAAGGTTGTGGGTGGGCTTATAAAAAGGTACGTTTACGTGATACGCGGGACAAGAACGGGACAGTTGGGTTTAGATAAAGAAGAACGGGACGGTTGGGTTTAGATAAAGAAGAACGGGACGGTTGGGTTTAGATAAAGAAGAACGGGACGGTTGGGTTTAGATAAAGAAGAACGGGACGGTTGGGTTTAGATAAAGAAGAACGGGACGGTTGGGTTTAGATAAAGAAGAACGGGACGGTTGGGTTTAGATAAAGAAGAACGGGACGGTTGGGTTTAGATAAAGAAGAACGGGACGGTTGGGTTTAGATAAAGAAGAACGGGATGGTTGGGTTTAAGAAACGTGACACGCGGGACACGATCCCCGGTCTCTTGGGTGAAAGTCCTGTGTTGTCTGACCCTCCCATCACCTCATCCAGCCTCACTATTCAGATTTTCGGTCTTTCATACTACTCTGTACCGTAGTCTCTCTTAGTGCTGCCTAGTAGCTGCTGCTCTCCTCGGTGCATTCTACACACACGCTGAAGGGAGATGTTTGCGTCGTCTCTGACGCTGACGGCCACTGTCCCAGCGTCCGTATTTTACGAGTTGGGAGTGAGAACGGGTTGGGCTTCTCTTTATCTTTGCTTTTCACTGACAGAAATTCACCCTTTTTTATTTCTGGTTTAAGATTTGTAAATATGTCTCTAATTAGGTGAAGCTATTTTTGATTGACACACTTTAATCCCTTATTTTCTAGGATTTCCTGGATTTATAGTTTTTGTTTGTTTCCTTTTGTTTTTTTCTTTGTCAGGTGTTAATTCATTATTAAGTAATTTACTTACTGCTGATTAAAAGTGTACATTTTTTTGAACAAAATTGTCTTAATGTGGTTTGAAATTTGTATGCAACACATCTGCTGTGCAGGGCTCAACAACACAAGATCATTTTCCTTTCACTTCTTTGGATTTTGACACATTTTAATTGTGACCTGCGTGAAGATGTGAAAGAGAAGGAGTCTAAAAAGTATCTGCAGTCTTTTCTGAAGCTGCTGTTGCCAACATTTGGGATCTGTATTTAAGCAGTGTTCACAAATAAGCTTTGTGAAATGCAACCGTTTGGGGGAATTCTCTGTAAATATGAGAAAATAACTTCTACAGTTTGACTTCAGTTCTGCTTTGTGTTTTGACTGAAACGGTTCACTTTATTTGTTGGTGATCACGGCCGGGTATCACCAATGCAGGGTCTTAAAAAGTCTTAAAAAAAAAAGTCAACATTTCAAAATCTTCCAAAGTATTGTGTTCTATGTCTTAAATAATTTAAAACCGGTTTTATTTTTTGACTATTTTTTGACATTTGTTTTTTGGACGTTTTCATTTTTATTTTATTTTTTATTTTTTTAATACATGCATAGAATTCCCGCGACCTCCCTAAATACACTTTATTTTTATTTTTTACATAAAGGTTTTAAATTTCATTCTTAATGGCCTTAAAAAGTCTTAAATTCACAGAAGTATTGTGTTCTAGGTCTGACCTCGCCAGACTGTCCCACGGCCGATAATCGGGTTGGTGTGTCAGCCCTTAAATAATTTAAAACAGGGTTGTTTGTTTTTTTTTACAATTTTCATTTTCTTTTTTTTTTTTTTTTTTTTTTTTTTTTTTTTTTTTTTTCTTTTTTTTACATAAAGGTTTTAAATTTCATTCTTAATGGTCTTAATAAGGTCTTACATTCGCTGAAGTATTGTGTTCTAGATCTTAAATAATTTAAAACAGGTTATCTTTTTTTGGACAATTGTTTTAATGTTTTTTTGGCAGTTTTTAATATTTTCAATTTTCTTTTTTTTTTTTTTGGAAGTTTTGGTCTTTTTTTTTTATTGCACTTTTTTCAATACATGCATACAATTTCATTCTTAATGGTCTTAAAAAGGTCTTAGAAAGTCTTAAATTTTACTTTGTGAAACCTGCACAAACCCTCCCAATGATTTCCTGATGTGATTCCAATTTGATGTCAATCAGGTTAGAGAAACTTCAGTTCCAATACCAGTTCAGCTCGGATATAAAAGAGATTCTCTGAACTTCTGCTTTAAGCTGTAGGCTACAAGAGAGAAGCAACCCTCACTACTACTACTAATAATAATAATAATAATAATATAAAGCACCAGGTTGATGTTTACATTAAGAACTGACCCCCAAAATGTTTAAAGTACTTTTTATTGAATAGGACTGACACTATATTAACATATTAAAAGATTGATTTCTGGATTTTATGAATCAATATCCGATCACTCCAAGATTGATTTTAATTGGAGAATCAGTTATATTTCAACCCAGCCCTATTTGGGATGTTAGTCAGGTTTTCAGTTGACCCCTAGATTAAATACTGTTTTATTAAATATGAATATCCGTCATTGAAATATTTGAAAAGTTGAACTAGAAACCCCAGTCTGTTGGCTCCAGGATGCACAGAGGAGAATCTGACTGATCTGGTTGTGTTTACACACATGTACTGTCCTTAAGTCTAATTTTAGGGGGTTGTACTTTGAGTATGTATATGTACTGCTTATATACTTCCACGTATCTAAAACTAAGAAAGAAATTAACTGCGTTAAATTTATTTCATATCAAGAATAAAATCAAACCCATTTCCAGATTTAACCCTCGTGTTGTCTTCCCCGTCAACTATGATGCAACTTTTAGTTTTTCTGGGTCAAAATGTAAAAAATTCCAACTTTTTGGACACTTTTTGACAAGTTTTTGTCAATATTTGTCTGCACTTTTGACGCTTTTTTAAGCCTTCCCATGTTTTTGTCACTTTTCCTGGCGTCTTTGAAGATTATTCTGACATTTTTGTCACTTTCTGAAGATTTTGTCACACTTTTGTGACATTTTTTTCCAACGTTTTTCAGAGTTGTATTATCATTTTTTCTTTACATGCTATAACATTGAATAAAACAGTGAAAGTAGTGAACTGTTGATTTATTTAAGAGCGTTGTATGGAACCATCCACGTTTTTATAAAAAAAAAAAAATGTAAATTTGGTTTAAAGAAACCCAAGTTTCTGAACCAGAGGCCATCAGGAGGGTTAACTTCTTGTAGTGATGTTGAGTCAAGCACTATCAAAGAAGGACACACACAAAGTGGCCTCTGGGCTGCCTCGTGCAAAATCCAGATAACAGAAAGCTCTGAGTTGATATAAAAAATGTCCTGCACGTTCATCTCAGTCGCCTTGAATTATTTCCACAGCTCCAGTGAATGTGGTTCCTCTCTCACGGTCTACCTCCAGCCTCTGTGATCAGTCGCTCTGCAACTTTTAGTTTTTCTGGGTCAAAATGTAACAAAAATTGCAACGTTTTGGTCGTCTTTTTCGACACGTTTGTTAATATTTTTCTGCGCTTCTTTGACACAGTCCAGCACCAACATCTGTGTCAAACCCCGCCCTTTAGAGGGTGAAAGTACAAGTTGTTTACTGCTGAACTTCACCGCCTTTTTCTTTCTATCTGCGTCAGTGTGTTCAAACAGCGACAGGTCCAGCAGTTGATCCGGTAAGTTGCACTACTTCACATTAACAAACTGTGGGGAGATGTTATTTATTTATTTATAATAATGTACAGTATACGTTTGGTGTTTTTTTTGCAGCAGTGTAGTGTAGCAGTGTTAACTTCATAGATACATACATTTGCACCATTGTTTTTTTTCTATGTTTGGTTTTTCCAAGAACCCAGACTGTATTTAACAAAGAAGATGAACTAGACCAGTGATTTTCAACCTTTTTTGAACCACGGCACATTTTTTACATTAAAAAAATCCCGCGGCACACCACCAACCAAAAATGTTACAAAATGACACATTATAGCCTAATAAGATTAGAATCTGCATTTTTCCTTTTTAAAAATGTATCCATGGCTGTTGCAGGCTTACATCGACGATCTCAGCCCTACTGCTTACATCCTGTCACTGCCACCAGGGGGCAGTCATTCTATTGTCTTAAATCAACAAGGTCATTATTGCGCTATACTGCCACCTACTGACACAGAATAGTATTTAATTTCTCTGCCAGTCATCACATTGCAGTCACAGATGCGAAAAAATGGCAAATTATTTGCAGTAACTCAATAAAAAATATTTGTTGGACAAATTAAGTAAAATCGGATAATTTCCCACGGCACACAGGACGATCTCTCACGGCACACTAGTGTGGTTGAAAATCACTGAACTAGACCAACTGGTCAGTGCAGGTCTGTTATCAGTGTCTATTATAAGGAACATCATGTAGGTCTGCAGCGCCATCTAGTGGCAGCACAGAGACATAACAACCTGATGCATGGAAATTAACTAAAGCAATTACACTACATATATATATATATATGTACATGGGTTTAAAAGCATGCTATTGAGGAGAGCGTGACATTGTGACATCTGAGGAATAAGATACTTTTTTTAAAAGGAAGAAAGGTCCAAGAAACTTTCACTTGAAAAATGTTAAAAAGCCTAAAAAATAACTGAACTTTTTTTTTTTAGATGGTGTGTTTTTATATTAAAATTGTTAGTACGTTAGCTCTATTTTTTCTTTGACGCAGGGCTTCACCTGAGGCAACAGGAAACAGCTCAAAGTTGAATCAAAGGGGTTCATCGTCTGTCAGGTGATTCCATCTGAATGTACCATGAGGAGAAACCATTCTCAGCCACTTCTTCTAGACTTTCTTAAACAAGGTGAGATCAGCAGTACTGTCCGATTATATACTCAACCCTAACACTGGCACCATCGTTTAAAAATTCTGATATTTGCCTTTAATAGTTTGGGTTTGAGATGTTCTCTGCAGATAAATGTAGTTGTTTTGTTTTGATTCAATGAAGTTCCTAATAAATCATTGCTGTCAGCGAGTTCTGTACATGGTCCTAACAGGCAATAAGAGGAAACATGTTTTACATAATAAAACAAAGACATCCTTAATAAACGATACCTAGACAACAATATTATTTTAGTGTTTGTGATGTGTGATAAATTTAACAGTGCAATCTGCTGCAGAGTAATGTCATTATTTCAGTCTTCCAACAAAAAGATATATACACAGTAGAGTGTGGATCGGGCCACATTTTTCTGTCCAAGCCCGGCCCAAGCCCGACAGGCATTAAGATATTTCTGTCCAAGCCCGACAGGCATTAAGATATTTCTGTCCAAGCCCGACAGGCATTAAGATATTTCTGTCCAAGCCCGGCCCGAGCCCGACAGGCATTAAGATATTTCTGTCCGAGCCCGACAGGCATTAAGATATTTCTGTCCGAGCCGACACAGTTAAAAGCTCTTTTTTTTCTCATGCTAATCACACATGTTTGTTTGTGTGGAAAGCTTTTATTAAGCAGCTGTAGGAAGGCATTCAGAAATGTCAACAGGGGTCAAACAAGCCCACGTTAACACAGGCGCGCAACTACATAATAAGCTGTTTTAAATTTAAAATGTCCAATGCCTTATCGCGCTGATGTGACCAAGCCCGACCCGAACCCGAACATCATTTCTAAATATCTGTCCGAACCCGGCACGGCCCGTTGGATCCCGACTGGCTCGGTTCTGGTATCCATACTCTAAAACACAGATATACAGATGAGGAGGTAGATGATATTTATTACAACAGCACTCCCTCCCGTGTGATATTGCTTTAATATTGATGAATTCCTGCAGGATAAATGTAGTTGTTTTGATCGACAGTTGAGCATCAAAACATCTTTTGTGTCTAGGTTGTAACTGATCTTTCCAGATTCACTGAAGTCGAGAAGATGGATAAATCTCAGAGAGGATCAGCGTCTTCAAATGTCAGTTTAATGTCTGAAAAGACTCACCACTCCAGAGAATATCCTCCAGACTTAAACGCTGAACCCAGACCTTCACAGACAAGGTGAGATAATCAGTTAGGGCTGCACAATTAATCGAATTTTAATCACAATCATGATTTTGGCTTCCCACGATCAAATTCACGTGTTCGATTCATTCCGTTCATAGAACGCTCCGTAAACCCATCTCTGATCACGTGCCTCCATGAGCCAATCAGAGTTGTTCCCTGCACCGCGCAGCTTATTAGATGTAGACCGTCACAGAGGACGGAGTAACGTGAGGAACATTCCCCAACAGATAGCAGTCGGTCATACGTCGTCACGAGGTTTACCAGTTCACCAGGAAACGTAACATTTAGTCCCGTCTGTGATGTTTCTGGTGCCTCCTAGGTCTGTTTTGGAGCATCAGAGCGCAACGCAAACATTTAAGTGGCACCGTAATCCGCGTTGCTATTTCGTCCGGTAGTTACCGATTTTAACATGCGCCGTTAACGTGAACAGTAAATTGCGTTGCCTGTATCTTTTCACGGCAAACGCGCATGTGTGGAAAGCGGTCGCACAACAGCTGAAATGGCTCCTTCATAGTGTCCTTCAACAAAGGAGGAATGTAGCACAATATGGATGCGAAAGCAGTTATAATTACTCTATGTGACAATAAAATTAGTTTTGGTTAAAATCAACAAATAATCGTGATAATTAATCGTGATCAATATATTGATCACGATTATCATTTTGGCCACTGTCATTTAAAGATTTAAAGATTCTGATATTTAGCTTTCATAGTTTTGGTTTGAAATGTACTTTGTCTGATGACCAAAATAGTATTATTCACGAATTCCTGCAGATAAATATAGTTGTTTTGATCGACAGTTGAGTTTCAAAACATCTTTTGTGTCTACATTGTAACTTATCTTCACAGATCCACTAAAGTAAAAAAGAAGGTCAAACATCAGAAAACATCAGCATCTTCAAATGTCAGTTTAATGTCTGAAAAGACTGACCACTCCAGAGAATATCCTCCAGACTTGAGATCTGAACCCAGACCTTCACAGACACGGTAAAATGATCAGTAATATCAGATTATATACTCAACATCATGTATAATACTGGGGAAGATTTCCCAACACTAACATTTAAAGATTGTGATATTTAGCTTTAATTACGGTGGCCGACAGGGGCAAACGCCCTGCAACTTAAGAAAACACATGCAAATAGACAAAACACAAGCAAATTAAGAAAACAACTTAATTAATTTGACAACACATGCACAGCATTCAGCAAACGCACTGCAAATACCACAACACAACCAAATACATAAACACGCTGCAAATACCACAACACAACCAAATACATAAACACGCTGCAAATACCACAACACAACCAAATACATAAACACGCTGCAAATACCACAACACAACCAAATACATAAACACGCTGCAAATACCACAACACAACCAAATACATAAACACGCTGCAAATACCACAACACAACCAAATACATAAACACACTGCAAATACCACAACACAACCAAATACATAAACACACTGCAAATACCACAACACAACCAAATACATAAACACGCTGCAAATAAAAAACGATGCAAAAAGAAAAGCACACAAACTCCGAAAACAAATGCAACAAAAAAAATGCTGCAGATCCAGATTACACAACGGAAGTTCTCCAGGCTTCTAGAGGGAGCAGCTAGTGGAACAGCTGGATTTTCGACCCCACGGGGAGCGCTCTGCCTTTTTATTAGAGTCGGGTATGGCTGCATAGTAAAAAGAGAACTCCCTTCTCATGCCCTCCCGTCCATAGACTATATTAAATTCATATTATTATTATTAATAACATAATATAATATATTATTAATATACAGTCTATGCTCCCGTCTCATGCCCTCCCGGCTGGTGCCGTCCCCGAGCTTAGACTTTTCAAAACAAAAGCTTGCGATGGTCCGCTATGTCTTCGTACTTTGGTGTTTTGGATGTTTTTGAACTAAACGGCAATCATGCTAATGAATACAATAACTTTTTCAGCAGCTGTCTTACTTACAACACGATGGAGCAAGCAAAGCAGTTTTGTGTTTATGTGCGGGCGGGATTTATTCAGTTTGATAAATCCCTGGTTTACTAAACAGCGAGGGATTATAAATCCTGTCTGTTTTTTATATTTCAAGAGCGAATTGCTCCACAATATGAATACAGATTGATCACTTATTTTGTTGGTAACCATTGTTGTATAATCACAATATTGCACTTGAGGAGGCCTATATTTCAGTAATTTCGGACCTCGAAATGAAACCCTCTCATGTAATATGGCTTAAACAAACGTCAACATTAAATGCTGATGCAGTTTTAAATGTTTTATCACCACAAGTTTACAGACGTCTCTGCTGATTGAGTATCACCTGTGACCTGAGCCGAGACACACCCACCAAACAAGAGAAAATATATCTCAAACATAGACTTCATATTTACAGTCTATCATCTCACAGTTGCACACCGTTCTGAGATTGAACGTGTCCTGGCGCTCTCTCTCTCTCTCTCTCTCTCTCTCTCTCTCTCCCTCTCCTCCCCGTGGGGTCGAAAATCCAGCTGTTCCACTAGCTGCTCCCTCTAGAAGCCTGGAGAACTTCCGTTGTGTAATCTGGATCTGCAGCGTTTTTTTTGTTGCATTTGTTTTCGGGGTTTGTGTGCTTTTCTTTTTGCATTGTTTTTTATTTGCAGCGCGTTTATGTATTTGGTTGTGTTGTGTGTATTTGCAGCGCGTTTATGTATTTGGTTGTGCTGTGGTATTTGCAGTGCGTTTGCTGAATGCTGCGCATGTGTTGTCAAATTAATGAAGTTGTTTTCTTAATTTGCTTGTGTTTTCTTAAATTGCAGGGCGTTTGCCCCTGTCAGACACCATATTTAATAGTTTTGGTTTGAAATCTTCTATGGTCAACAATTCAATTCAATTTTAAATTGTATTTCAATTCAATTTTATTTATAGTATCAAATCATAACAAGAGTTATCTCAAGACACTTTACAGATAGAGTAGGTCTAGACCACACTCTATAATTTACAAAGACCCAACAATTCCAGTAAGTCCCCCAAGAGCAAGCGTTTAGTGCGACAGTGGTGAGGAAAAACTCCCTTTTAGGAAGAAACCTTGAGTGGTGAGTAAAACTTCCTTTTAGGGAGAAACCTCAGACAGACCCAGGTTTTTGGTAGGCGGTGTCTGACGGTGCCGGTTGGGGGTGTGATGACCAGTGGCAATTATAGTCACAATAAAGATAATGGAACTATGACTAGAAATAGTAGTTCATGGCGTAGCAGGACATAGCATAATGACACCAGGCATGTTGATACTAATTACTTAAATGTATGTAGTACTAGGGATGCTGACTGGTAGCCCCCATGAAACATTTGTATTATTAGGAATTATATTTGTATGTTATCTGCATGTTACATCACATACATCAGTCTAAATTAAGAGTTTACTAAAGTGATGAAAGCTGTGCACTCTTTAAACTTTTTACAACATCAAGTGAAAGATGCAAAATCCCGTCCAAATCATTTTTAAGTTTAAGAGTGTGCTGATTTTGTTCCGCGGTACTGTACTGAAATACAGCCTTGTCATCAGCATATAGAGAGATATGGGCGATACCATTGTATTAGTTTTTTCAATGAGAGCTAATGACTCTGTAAATAAAATGAATCATATTTGCAATATTTACACAATGGAGGTTATGTGTTCAGTAGATCAAATGAAAAGCAATAAAATGATGTGTATTGTTTGCCAAACAGTAGCCAAAAGTCGGGAAAGTGTCTAAATTCTTACAAAGAAACCAATAAACTCGGCATTTAAAACAATTATAGACAAATGGTGTCTGTTAGGCATAAATTGTAAAACCATTTACTCATACACAATTGGAAGTAAAGATGAATTTCACTGTTCTTAATTTCATTGTGCAATAGGTGGAATTGGACAGCACTAACTAATGCATGCTTTGATAGAACATGTTTTTTGGTTATTATCTATCTTTTTTTTAGTGGCCAGACCACATCAGGCATTCGACGGAAGCAGAGCACCCTGAAGGTAAGCAGATATCTAAAGAGATATTTTGCTGATTTATATCCAGCTCTGTGTCCTCTTTGTGTGGGCAGTTTGTTTGCCTGAACGGTGTTTGGCTCCCCTCTGTGATGCAGTTGATCGAGCTTCCGAAAAAGTGCTTCATCTGTGCTTCTCCCTGCACTGGTGCCATACACATTCATCTAAACACACTGCCCACACAAAGATGACACAGAGCTGCATTAAAATTGGCTACCTAAGTATCCCTTAAATAATCAACTAATGATAGCATATTTGCTAAAACGTGTGATTTATGGTACAGTAGACAGTAGCTAACATGTAATTTCATGGTCTTCATCAGGTGTTTGAATCTAAAGTCATGGCTTTCGTAAAGCAAGCACTGATGACACATAAGAAGGTCCTTTCTGAAAACCACAAAGAATTGTTTGAGGAAGACGAGCAGGACGTGCTTGATGATCAGCCGGTTGAGTTTGATGATGAAACAAGTGAAGCAGCTCTGAAGATTGCTCTCCATATCTTGAGGGCCATGAAGGCGGATGAACATGCTCACACACTTGAGCAAAGTAAGAGACTGCATGTTACTTTACTTTTGTTTTGTTTGTGTTAGGAGATTGTAGCTGCTCGCTGTTATTAAGCTACATACATTTTTTTCTTTACCAATTTGTCTGTTAACTTTGGCCTAGTTTATTTTATTAGATGAACTGCAATGACATTTGATGTTATGCTAGCTAAAATGAATATGTGAGCATGCTAACATTAGCATTATGCTAAAAGCACAATTGAGCCAACTTTCCGCTGAAGCTGAAATCTAACGAGTAGGGGTATCACGATTCTCCAAATCCACGATTCGTTTTTAAGGCCATGATTCGATTAAATTATTGATTTAAACATGTTTTAGGGACGAATGGCAGAAGTGTCCTTGCAACAACAGTTTTGAGTTTCTCAGAGGTTTACTACGTCTAGGTCTACATTACCCTGTGTCTTTAGCTGCATGCTACCAGCCACTAAGCTACGCTGTGTCTGTTTTGTTTTTCTTCTGACGTGCACAAGTAGGTGGGTGAAGGGAGAAACAAATACTGTTGGAATCGCTGATTCTGATTTTGATACTCAAAATCGAAAGCTCAATTTTTGATTTAAAATTGGACACACCCCTAGTAACAAGCATTACAACCTCCTCAGAACTGATGTAAAGGGTAAAAAAAAAAGCACATGCATTTTTGTTATTATTGATGTTACACATTTCTGTGCTGTTAGGTCATTATGGAGAACTCGTCATGTACCAACAGAAAATAAAACCTTACCTGAAGGAGAAAAGTGACTGCATATTGGAAGAGACACAGCAGTGGCCTGTGCCTCTTAGAAAGATTTATACAAAGCTCTATCTGATAGATGGGGACTGTGGAGAAGTCAACATTGAACATGAAGTGAGACAAATTGAGACAGCGTTTAACAGACGTCAGATTTCTTCTGAAACTCTGATCAAGTGTGAGGACATCTTCAAGGCCAAACCCAACCAACTAGCCAAACCAATCCGAACGGTGCTCACGAAGGGGATAGCAGGCATCGGCAAAACTGTGATGGCACAGAAGTTCATGCTGGACTGGTCGGAGGATAAGGCCAATCAAGACATCCAGCTCCTGTTTTCACTTCCTTTAAGGGAACTAAATTTTCTCAAAAATGAAACAAGAAGTTTGATGGAGCTCCTGTATGACTTCTCTCCAGGCCTGAAGGAATCTGGAATCAAAGACCTACAGATGTACAAAGTTATGTTCCTACTGGATGGTCTCGATGAGTGCAGACTCCCTCTGGATTTCAACAGAAATGAGAGATGTTGTAAAGCTACACAGTCCGCCTCCGTGGATGTGCTCCTGACAAACCTCATTGCAGGTCACCTGCTACCAAAAGCTAAACTTTGGATAACTACTCGGCCTGCTGCTGCAAACTGCCTCCCTCCACAGTATGTTGACCGGGTGACTGAGATACGAGGCTTCAACAACCTACAGAAGGAGCAGTATTTCAACAAGAAAATTGATGATGAAAACTTAGCCAGAAGAGTTATCGCAAACATAAAGTCGACTAGAAGTCTCTACATCATGTGCCACGTGCCGGTGTTTTGCTGGATTTCCTCTATCGTCCTTGGAAAAATGTGTGTCAAAGCAGGTGGAGGAAAAATGCCAAAGACTTTGACTCAGATGTACATCCACTTTCTGGCACATCAGACCGTACAGATTCATGTCAAGTACGGCAAAGAGCAACAACTGGACTCCCAAGGTAATAACAAGGTGATTATGGCACTTGGGAAGTTGGCCTTCCAGCAGCTGGAGAAAGGCAACCTGATCTTCTATGAGGACGATCTAAGAGACTGTGGTATTGATGTCAAAGACGCGTCTGTGTACTCAGGAGTGTGCACTCAAGTCTTTAGGGAAGAGTCCTGGATGCAGCATAAAGTCTTCTGCTTTGTGCATCTGTCTGTCCAAGAGTTTCTCGCAGCTTTGTATGTCCACGTGATGTACAAGGTCTGTGGAGTAAACCTGATGACCGAAGAACCTGAACAGGTAGACCACGCCAAGCCTGTATCCGAACTTCACAAAGCTGCAGTGGACAGAGCCTTAAAATGTGACAACGGCCACCTGGATCTCTTCCTTCGTTTCCTTCTCGGACTCTCTCTGGAATCCAGTCAGGGTCTGCTCAGAGGCCTGAACATTAAGGTAGAAACCTGTGACTCCCAAAGTAATGCGGAAACCATCAAGTACATCAAGGAGAAAATAAATCAGACTCATCAGTCCGAGAGGTACATCAATCTCTTCCACTGTCTGAATGAGTTAAATGAACACCTTCTGGTGGAGGAGATCCAGAGGCACTTGGACTCAGACCGAGACTTGACAATGGACGAGTGCTCTGCAGCTCGGTGGGCGGCTCTAGTCTTTGCGTTGCTGACCTCACCGGAGAAACCAGAGGAGATCCACCTCAAGAAATACTCCAGAACCGAAGACGGCCTTTTCAGGCTACTACCAGCCATCAAAGCATCCAGATCAGCAAAGCAAGTATCCTTCATCCTTATCACTGGATGTCTTGATCCCGTGTCTTAAACCGTAGATTTTTTTTTATAATAAGTTGACTGTGTCTTTCTGTTTATCAGGTTGAATGATTGTAATCTCACTGCAGACTGCTGTCAGAAGCTGTCAGAAGCTTTCAGCTCAAGCTCTAATGAGCTGATTCACTTAAACGTAAGTGACAACAACTTACAAGACTCAGGAATCAAGTCTCTCTGCGCTGGACTCCAAAGCCCACACTGCAGACTGGAGACCCTGAGGTGAGTCAGTGCTAAAGCTGACAGTAATGCAACTGAACAAAGATAGGGAAAGTAAACACAACTTCCATGACTCAGACTGACTACAATATGACCACATTTCAGACTATGCAGACCAACAAATGTGTAAGTCATGGTGCAAGCTTTTGTGGGTTTGGCCAACTCAATTTAATGGTGTGTCTACACAGGAGGCATTTCAGCTTTGTTTTTTTTAATCATTCTTCCGTTTTAAACCTGTTTGTGTGTTGGGTTCTGAACACTGCCAAAACACAGGGGACCTACACTCAATTATGTGTGTCACCTTTGCCACAACGCAACATTATCTGGGAAGGTTCAGTGTTGGCCAAATGAAAACATGCAAGCACAGATTGTTAGTGGATTACATTGAAGCACGTATGCTTATTTCTACTGTTTATCGCCCCGTCAAAAGATAAAATACTTGGCCCTTGACCACTTTCAGAGTTGTAAAATCCTGTGTGAAAGTATTATAAACCTCTGTGCAGTGTTTTGGCATCGTTTAAAGTCACAGATCTGTTACTCAAACTGAACCTTGTGGATCAAAGTTCATGTCTGATACAGGATTTAATTAATATAGATTCCATTCCAGCTAGCAGCCTTCGTCATTTACCGTTGATGTCTGTATGTGCATAAGGTTTTGGTATGACTCACAAAATTTGACTCATTGAAAAAGGTCTGAGTCATGGTTTCAGTATTCAACACGCCTGTAAATAAATTGAACTATTGTAAGGTTTATAATCAATATTTTGAGATGAGGGATTTAGCTATGTGGTACCATTTGTGGTGTTGTAGTTTGGGAGATTGTTATATTTGATGTCTTCATATTGCAAGGGGATATGTTGTGTTGTCCCTTCAGGCTGAACCGATGCGGTCTGACCCAGGGATGCTGTGAAAAGCTGGCTTCAGTCCTGAGCTGTCCCTCATCACATCTCCGAGAGCTGGACCTGAGTGACAACGACATTGAAGATTCAGGGGTGCAGCAGCTCTCCACTGGACTGGGAAATGTGGTCTGTAAACTGGAAACCCTCAGGTATCACTGAAAGAAAACTATTAATGCATGTTTAATAGCTATGAACGGTATCAAACGCCGGTTAAGAATGAATTCTGTCACTCTGTCACAGGTTGTCGTTCTGTAACATCACAGAGAGAGGTTGTGGTTTCTTGGCCTCGGCAGTGAAGTCCAACCCCTCCCACCTGTGCGAGCTGGCCCTGAGCTACAATCACTTAGGAGAGTCGGGAGTGAAGCTCATCTCTGAAGCTTTGGAGGAAGGACAGAGCGAATTAACTAAACTCAGGTAAAGAAAGAACACTGTCTGATGTTTTTGTATTTTTTTGTGTAATCTATGCTGACAACATGTCTTTCTATCTGTTCCACAGAGTCGACCACAACGCAGAACACTGGTTCAAACCAGGGCTGAGACAATGTAAGTCTTGAATTTTTTCGCAAAAAAAATCCTTTCGATATTGAGTACTGACCTTTGTGTTGATGTTTTGAAAATACGAATGCCACAGTGAGGAAATGTTCCCACCATGACAACACATTTTATAAAGTTCAGTTCCGTTTATATATTGCCTCAATATTGTTATCAGGTTCTCTATTAATATTGTGTTTAAATCGGAAATTTTGCCAAATAGGTGCTTTTGCTTTTCAAATGTAAATAATTGGAGACATTTTTTGAGCGTCACAAAATGATTTAGAATTTGATCCATTTGTAAAGTCTAGAAGAGCTGCACGATTAAATCATTTAATCCCCATTGAAGTTAGCGGCTTGGCCGGCGGAGGTCTCTAGTATGCCTGCTCTATGGGCCAAGGAAGTTAAACTTTTTTGGCTTTATGCACCACTGAGCAACTATCATAGACATGAACGGGGCTCCACCTTGAACGCTGTATCCAGGTTTTATTATACATCCATGCTGCTAAAGCATGTAAGTTCAGTTTCCTCTTTCAAAACATATTTCAGACATTTCCTCGTGCATTATTGCCATTATACCATGGCCACTTTTCTAAGGATATTTATAATTTGTGGTATAAATTGCCATTATAGATGCCTAACTTTTGACTACTTCCTTCCACCAGATGCCTGTGAGCTGACAGTGGATCTTAACTCTGTTCACAAACTCCTCGTCTGGTCTGACGACCAACGAAAGGTTAGCCAGGTCCGAGAGGAGCAGCCATATCCAGATCACCCTGACAGGTTTGACTACTGGCCACAAGTCCTGTTTCAGGAGGGCCTAAAGGGCCGCCAATACTGGGAGGTGGAGTGGGAGGGGAAATGGGCGGGGATCGGAGTGACCTACAGGGGCATCAGTCACAAAGGGTTGGGCAACGACTGCGTGATGGGATACAATGGGATATCTTGGAGTCTGCACTGTTCCGGTAAAGGATACCGCGCGTATCATAACTTCGAGAGCACTGCTGTTCCAGTCCCTCTGAATGATAACTCTGGTGGACTGGCTGTGTATCTGGACTGGGAGGCTGGCATCCTGTCCTTCTACAGAGTTTCTTCCGGAGGGTCGCTGACACACCTGCACACCTTCAACACCAAATTCACTGAGCAGCTCTACCCAATTTTTAGGGTGTGGGGTGAAGGCTCCTCAGTGAGGCTGAGTCGGGTGGAATAAGTTGACAAAGAAAAGACTCAATGAGGGATGTTTGCAATGAATCAATGTTTGATTAGCAGACCCAAATGGAATCTGCAGATTTTTTCTTTGGTTTTTTATGTTTTAGTGTGACAAGAAGAGGAGCTTCGCTGCTTTCAAGAATAACTAATTGTGCAGTGAGTGTGAGGTTGTGAGAGAGAGATGGTGGATGAGGTCAGAGCAGAGAAGAAATGAACAGTAAAGCTGTCAAGTAGTTGTTAAGTGTAGAGTATAGGTTGGTTTGTTTTTGTAAATATCTCAGGCGCCTGCGAGAATAGACTGCAGTAATCAGTACCCGGATATTATTTATCATGTATAGGTGAATTACCTGGTTTCTCTGTGTTGCCTGTAAACATTATGCCGGGATACATTTTATAACCAGAAAACTAATCCGTGGAAACCCACCCGTTGAGTTAAGAAATGTGTGCCCTAAATTGGACTTTCCTGCAGTAGCATGAAGTCGTACTCTGGCTTGCTCGAAGCCTTTATTCAGATTCAGGTTTCTCAGGGGCGTAACTTTGGGTTCAACATCGGGGGGGGGGTTAAGATCTCCATCTATCTAGGGAGGTCCCGGGACATGTCTGCATGTATTGAGAAAAGTGAAAAAATTGTTGAAAAAGTTGACAAAAATGTCGAAAGAAAGCGTCAGAAACATTTTTTTTTTAAACTTAACTTTTGAATAATCGTTTGTATTATAGTATACAACAACCGATCATCTGCCAAAAAACTCTGCTTGTCTTTTGCATCTTCCAAAGCAATCATATATTTCATAATATACATGAATTAACCGACATTTAAAAGAAAACAACTGCAAAATATAAAAAAACACAACTGTAAAATCAAATGAAAATCTTTTTATAGTTAAAGAAGACGGTAAAGGCAACAAAGGACGTCCTAAGTAACTCACATTTATGAATACTATTTTATTTCATTATTACTTTTTTATTTGAAAGCAAATATGTTTCCATTGTCTCTATGACGTTGTATTTAAATGTGATAGCTTTCCAAGTTGTTACATAAAATAACATAAAAGATAGCTTTTTTATGTTTTACTTTTTTATATTTTATACATTTTTATTGTATACTTTTAATATTTTCATTTTGTGTCTGTATTTTTTGTAACGTCCCACAACATTGTGGCTAGTGGAAATGCTGAGTGGCCAGTAATTTTGGAAAACCACAGTGGCTGCTGAGCAAAAGAAGTTGATGTCAAGACCTGTATAAATGATGATATATGAATCTATTATCAAAATATGCAAATTCCCTGTTGATCTGCAGGAATCCTGTGTATTTATCAACCTGTAATTTATGTAATATAGTTGTATAGACATCACTTTATGCCTGCATCGGTCTATTCACTCTTTTTGTGTGTGTGTGTGTGTTTGTCTGTACATAAACACTATCATGTTGTTATGGATTGATTAAAAGTAACCTAAAAGTATAATTGGCTGAGCTTTGTCTTTTGCACATTTCACATCCTTCTGATTCTATTTTTTAAGGTAATTTCTTCCCAAAATGTGTTTGTATTTGGTGAATTTGAAGCCCTGTGCAGTTCTTGTCTTGTTCGTGTCTTTTTTAATTTTAATTTTGTATTATTATTTCTTTAAGGTTTTCCCCATTTGCTGATTTATCAGCTGATCAGTATGGTTTTGGGGAAACTGGTTTACTTAGACATGTTCATGTTTGCTGCAGCCACAACAACTAAAGACCCTAAGTGTTTCAAATCTAACCATGATTCCAGGTCAGTTCCTCCTCTGGCTCTAAAACAGCACCACTGTCTCTTGGTTTGCATCATAAAGGTGATTTATTGTAGCACAGCGGTGTTTATAATATCCAGAATCCACGGTGAACTGTGTGTTTATTTAAGAATAATGCACATCAGTTGGGGTTAGAAACACTCAGATCATTTTACTTAAGTACATGTAGTAATACCACATATACACATATACACTTAAAGCAATGATTCTTAAAGTGAGGTCCTTGGTTTTCAGATTCATTTATTTAATTTATGACATACATAGTTCAACAAATATTTTATTTTTTGAATCTCAAATAGTTCATAGATTACATTCACTTATATCTTATATGTTTCTTCTATCTTTTATAATCTGCAAATGTTTTGATACATAAAGTGTTAAAAACGTAGGCTACTTCGTCAAATTATTCCATACATTGGGACTAAAAAAAGATTGACAACCTCTGACTTAAAGTACCAAAAGTAGAACTGTTTATCATTATGGCACATGGTAGAATATATATATATATATATATATATATATATATATATATATATATACGGTATATGGTAACATAAATATTGATGCATTAATAGCAGGGTTGGTAACTATTTCCAAAATAGCCTTTTTTATATTTTGTTTGTAATGTTTACACCCCGACAGCAATAAATAACTTTTGGGCTCTGACAGAAGCATAAAGATCCGTCATCCGTAGCTGCTGTAATCCTGTAAAACTCCCACCATCACTGCTTAGTGGTCCACTTGGAAAGAACCAATGAATGAACCAATGTTTCCTTCACTTGCTTCCCGTTCCTCGCATCTTAGTCCGTCCGGCCGAGGAAGCATGGGAGAGATGTGAGGAAATGAGGAAATGTGTTTTAGAGGTATTAGACGTCCTTTCCTCTGAAGCATGGATTCGTCAGCTGTTTGGGCGGAGTTAGCGACAGCTTTCAGCTGCACGGCTTCCCGTGTATCCTCGCTCATAGCTCTTCAGAAATCTCTCCTCCATCCTCGCTCATCTTTACATTACATATCTTTTAGCTGACGCTTTTATCCAAAGCGACTTACAATTGCTATATATATATATATATATATATATATATATATATATATATATATATCTCAGAGGTTGCACGCCTCTGGAGCAACTAGGGGTTAAGTGTCTTGCTCAGGAACACATTGGTTGATGTATCACAGTGGGATTCAAACCCAGGTCTCCCGCACCAAAGGCATGTGTCCTATCCACTGCGCCATCACCACCCCTATCTCCTCAGAGATCCCTCCTCCATCCTCGCTCATAGCTCCTCAGAGATCCTCCTCCATCCTCGCTCATAGCTCCTCAGAGATCCCTCCTCCATCCTCGCTCATAGCTCCTCAGAGATCCCTCCTCCATCCTCGCTCATAGCTCCTCAGAGATCCTCCTCCATCCTCACTCATAGCTCCTCAGAGATCCCTCCTCCATCCTCGCTCATAGCTCCTCAGAGATCCCTCCTCCATCCTCGCTCATAGCTCCTCAGAGATCCTCCTCCATGCTAGTTCCTCGCTCCTCGGGGCAAGAATAAGAGCTTTGAGACGGCCTTCACCAAGGAGGGCCACAACAACTTCTGGTTCAAGCGAGGAGATATCAAATAAAAGAAGTGAAATTCAGCCCCAATATACTGCTGGGTAGTTTGTGTATTTCCCTCCTTATCTTAACTTATAACAATATATTGATCTGAATCTGCAAAGTAATTTAAGTTAGTAAATATACAAGTATAAAGTACCAGAAAATGGAAATACTCAAGAACAAGTACCTCAAAAGTACAGGCAATAAGTAAATGTTAGTTACTTTCCATCACTGCCTGCCTGCAATAATGAAAGATAATTGTTTAAGATGAGTACTAGTCTGAAATATGGATGAAGATGCTACATAAATACTGTAAGTTTATCTGAAAATAAAGTACATTTTCTCTGTGACCAACTGTAATATCTCTCTTTGAAACACTCAAAAACCACATCAGATTTGTATGTTTCAGCCAAACAAACCGTTTGCTCTGCACAGAACTTTATTCAGGTCAGTACAAACAAACACACTGCTGGTTTGATCCCCGGTTCCAAACAAACGGCTCATTTTTGATTCTTTACTTGAAGTGCAGCTAGCCTTTAGCTTGATGCGGGGAAGATAAAGTGCAACATCGAGTGAAAACAAGATATAAACAAGTTCAAACTGATCGACGGCACAAAACTAAACGTTTTGAAATGATAGCAGGTTATTAATGAGTGGAGTCTCTTCAGAGATGAGCTTTAGTATGACACTCTGCACATGTAATACACATTTAATGGCACTATATAAAAATATCAGATCATATAATACATTAGGACACATTGACATTTTGAGTAGAGATGTCCCGATACCATTTTTTCCTTCCCGATACTAATCCTGATATCTGAACTTGAGTATCAGTCCGATACTGAGTACCGATCCGATACCAATTAAGTTAAGAACACATATATATATATATAATTACAGCTGTATACTACTGTATGGCCTTGCTCAAGTCTTTGTAAAACATGAACAAATACATGCAGAGAATCAATGCCATAGAACTTTCTTTTATTATCTAGTTTGACAGTTAGTCATAACGTAACAACAACGTAAATAAACTACTTTTTTCGGTATCTGAACAACTCTAATGTTGAGGGTTCTTCAGTTCATGAATCCAAGAAAATATTTAGTCCCGGTAACAGCTCTGTAATGTCCGTCCCTTTGGCTGCTCAGCTTGTTTCAGTCCTCTGAGCGATGTGCAGAAATAATTACTAAATCTAATTGCAACTTTTTACTGAAAAAACACAAAGAAAACATTTGTATATTTACAGAGAAGTTCTATTTCCAAAAGAGCTGCACCCAAGGTTTTTTCCGGATTGGTTATCTTTGCAAAGGTAACCATCATTTAGCATTTTTAGTGAGATGTTTTTGTTTAATACTGCAAATTTAGGTCCTATTTAATAACACCTAGTTACCATGTCGCTATGCAATATTTCTTTTCCTAGGATGGTGATGGAAGGCATGGCCCGCTCTACTCTGCCCCTGATTGGCTTTCCCTGTTATTCTTATCCTTACCCCAACCAATCCAACCAACAAAGGCAGCGGGTACTAGCCAATCAGAGGCAAAATAAGGCGGGACATTCCTTTACCAGCCTGGGAAACTTGTCCCTCCCCGTCTAGTGGACCACCATGGGACCTTATTATATAAAAAATATGAACGGTAGTGAACGGGGAGAGACAAATAATCTTTTGATCTTGTTTGAATTGAGCCATAGATTACACATATGTTTGTCAATTAAAAAGACAATTTTCACCTAGTACCAGTGGATGTTTTCAGGTTTCAAGACTTGACTTGAACAAACATCAGTGTGATCAGAACAACCTAAAATGACAGAAACCTTCTTGGGGAAAATGTATTTGATGTGTACTTTAATTTTTTGTTTGGTCCATGTCCCATCCGTTAAGATGGAGGGGGCGGGGCGTATGACCTATACTGCAGCCAGCCACCAGGGGGAGATCCAGATGTTAAACAGTCTATCTATTCAGTCATCAACCCCCTGACTCTACATGCTAAATAACAGCTGATCCTGGTCCGTCAGCAGTGCAGTACAAAAGAGAGAATTATCCGCTGAACCTTTGAGGCGCAAAGTTTTCATATCAACTCAACCCAAATCATGATTTTCTCTATAAAACATAACAGACAAGATCTGTAAAACACACAATATAAAGTTAATATTCTCTAATCTCTCTGCTCCTTCATTTACATTATGTTCCAGCCTTTCATGAGTTCAGTTTGTTTCCCGTTTTTTGCGTGTTTCAGACCAGCTTTTTCTCCGTCATCGTTCCACATCTGTGTTCCTTTCTACGACTTGCACGCTTGTCCTTCTCCCTCCTTCAGTTTTTGCACTTTTTTCGTATATGTGTCAGCGAGAATGTACCAGTATTATCCTCCGACTTTCGTTCGGAAGTGACAAACACGAGTCCTCTGACAGGTCGGCTGCATGAGGACGAGGACCTGAGACATCTGTGGAGATACCTACTCTACTTTCTTCCCTTGACTTCCCTCCTTTGTCTCCTGCTCCCTCGTTTCCTTCCCTTTCTTCTCTCCCTCTTACCTTTTCAGTTTGCCCTGTTGCTGACATGTGCTATACAAATAAAGCTGCCTTGCCTTGTCTTTCCTTACCTCCCTCTTTCCCTTCCTTTCATCTGAGCCCTCATCTCCTTCTCGTCTCTTCGTCCCCTCCTCCTCTGTCTCTGTCCTCCGTCGTCCTCCTGTCTGCGGTGTTTTGTCATTGGCTGTCGCTCTCTCCCAGTAGCCAATAGGTGGTCATCTTCCCTTTGCCCTTGACGTCGATCTCTCCTCTCAGCTCCAGCTGGAAGCAGTTGAACTCCATCAGGACGTCGCGAGTCGCTGCCGACACGTGGATCTTCAGCGCTGCACACACACACACACACACACACACACACACACACACACGGGAACACACAGGTACACACACACACACACACACGCAGGAACATACACAGGGACGTACACACAGGTACACACACACACACACACACACACACACACACACACACACACACACAGGCAGGGTTAAATAAATGCTGTAATTTAACTCCTAAACACATGAGTTAATCTGTTTAGGGAACTAGTTTCTGGTTGCTAAAGTATGTTTTGATATGTGATATATTTGCAGTCACTGATTTAACCAGATGTGGCTGATTAGGCTTCATTTTGTTATGGCTCAAATGAATCTTGAACATTTGTTGATCAGCTGAGAATCTCCCAGTTTAATTATCCTGGCTATCGTATCAATATCTGATCATCTTCCTAGTTCTTAATCAAGCTATACTGCATAATGGGTTTGTTTATTGTTACGGTGTGTTGCTCAAGACTGTTTCAGACTTTTTATCCAACAAACAGAACAGTTTTATTAATGGAGAAATGTAGTATTGTATTTGCTAAAGTTGAACGCTAAACCTTAGATGTGATGAGGGATTTGATTAAATGTCGGGCTGGGTACCAAAAGTTTTAGGCACCTGCCCAACGAATGCCTTGTCCTTGTGATTAAATACCAATTACATTACCTAAGGAGTAAATCTCATCAGCGTCAGGGAGCCAATAAGCACGCAGCACGCTCCTACAAAGATCTAATAATGTTTGTGATTGTCTAACGTTTCACGTCGTAGAGACACGCAGGAAAATCTCTACGTTACACAGAGACGGGGCTCACACGTGTGTGTGTGTGTGTGTGTGTGTGTGTGTGTGTGTGTGTGTGTGTGTGTGTGTGTGTGTGTTGTATTTTGAGAGGCCTGACTACAGTGTGGGTCACAAAGATGTAAAGGAAAAAAAGACGATTGGCTGTCTAACGTGACACGTCGTAGAAACATGCAGGAAAAAACTGGATTTTATAAAATCCTCGTTGAGGATGTTGTATGGATGATACCCAGCCCTAGTTAACTGCTACTGAACCTCAGCCCGACCGACAACATTATCTAACCCAGTGGTTCTCAAATGGGGTTACATGTACCTCAAGGGGTACTTTGGAGGACTGCAGGGGGTACGTGAGCGCTTTTTTCAAAGTTTTTGTCGCTGTTTTTGAAGTTTGACACCTTTTTTTGAAGGTCTTGTCGTTTGTTTTGACCTATTCTTGCCTTTCTTTCTGACTTTTTTCTACTGTCTTTTTTTCTTCAACGTTTTTTTTTCAGCTTTTTCAGTTTTTGTGTCTTTTTTCAAAGTTTTTTTTCAAAGTTTTTGTCACTTTTTTTGAAGTTTGTCGGTTATTTGAATTATTTTCTCACTTTTGTCGCCCTAGTGTTGCCTTCCTTCTTTCTACTGTTTTTATTACTATTTATGACATATTCTTACCTTACTTCCTTCTTTCTACCATCTTTTTCCAAGGTTTAAAGTTTTTAATTAGCATTTAAATGTTTTTCAGTATGGCTGTTGTTTGGTAAATCTATCGCTGGTCAGGGGGAACTTGGCTTAAAAACACTTAACAATGAGGTACATTATTGAGAATCACTGATCTAACCTGAATGTGTGTTAAAATGTGTTTGTGACAATGTGCATTATCCCCCCGAGTCTTTGTGTCGACTGCGTGTTATCTTTGTTTGACGAGACGTTTGTGTTTCTGTGCAGTTCTGACCTTCTCCGCTGGACTCCATACGTGACGACGTGTTGACGGTGTCACCGAACAGACAGTAACGAGGCATCTTCAGACCCACCACGCCCGCACACACCGGACCTACAACACACACAGTCGGAATCAGTTCATGCATCCTGAAGTAAACATAACATGGAGCTCAACAGCATCCGTACAGTTTGTGTGCTAACACACACACACACACACACACACACACACACACACGCACGCACGTGCGCACACACACACACACACACACACACACACACACACACACGCATGCACACAAATGTACTTAAAGTATTAAAAGTACAGAAGAATCCTCCCATTGTAGAAAGTGTAAAGGATCTAACCAGCTGTGTGTGATGGTCTGATCATCTCAGCTGGACTTGTAGCCGTTATATTGTCGGCTAGTTTACTTTATAATCAAACATCAGATGTTATGAACTACATGTGTTCTGTGTGCAGTAATCTTAATGTGTAAAGTAACTAGTAACTAAAGCTGGAACAGATTAATGTAGTGGAGTAACTAAAGTAACTAGTAACTAAAGCTGTAACAGATGAATGTAGTGGAGTAACTAAAGTAACTAGTAACTAAAGCTGTAACAGATTAATGTAGCGGAGTAACTAAAGTAACTAGTAACTAAAGCTGTAACAGATGTATGTAGTGGAGTAACTAAAGTAACTAGTAACTAAAGCTGGAACAGATTAATGTAGTGGAGTAACTAAAGTAACTAGTAACTAAAGCTGGAACAGATTAATGTAGTGGAGTAACTAAAGTAACTAGTAACTAAAGCTGGAACAGATGAATGTAGCGGAGTAAAAAGTACAATATTTCTCTCTGAAATGTAGCGGAGTAGAAGGAGAAAGTGAAAAGAAAAGACAAGTAAAAGTACCTCAACAAAAATAATTTGTACTTAAGTACAGTACTTGAGTAAATGTACTTAGTTACATTCCACCAGTGGTAGAGAAGCCCGGTTCACACGGGACGAACGATTTGAGATGGGAGCGGTCCCGACGTCCTTCCGAGCAGACGAGAGCAGTCTTAACACACCACACACGGCAGGAATATCTGATCAGATTATTTTACGATAATCGGAGCATCCTTAAGATTGTCGGAAGGGGTGAATCGGGGCTAAAATCGGCCTAATTATCCTGCCGTGTGAACCAGGCTTAGGTATCTGTGTACATATTCTCACCGCTGTGTATTCCTATCCTGAGTTTGAGCTGCTGTTCTGAGCGGTGGCAGATCTTGAAGGTTCGGACGGCGTCTAACAGGGCGAGCGCCATGCGGGCGATCTCTCTGCCGTGCAGATTCCCGTTCCTCACCGGCAGCCCCGACACCACCATGTAGGCGTCACCGATGGTCTCCACCTGGGGGCGCCACGGCAACACACACAAACAGGGTAAGTGTCTGAGAGGAACACTGCCTATCTCAGTTCACATGCCTTTTAAAAGATAAGTTAATGTTTTAGATTGTACTGGGCATGTACTGTATATGAATAGAAAAAGAAATTGGATGAAGAATTGAAATAAAATAAATAAAGAGAAAATGACAACGTTCTTCTTCTTCTTCCTCCTATTTTCCCCTTCTGGGGCATATAGGCCGCCTACTAGGATTCTCCAGCCGTCTCGGTCCTGAGCAAGCCTCTCCAGCTCCAGCTGTCCCCCAAGTGTGGCCTGTCCTCTTGACATCGGGGTCCAGGTCTCGCCGCCAGCTGTTTCTGGGTCGACCTCTCTTCCTTTTCCCTTTGGGATTCCGTGTCTGGTGATATTGGAAGCCGGTGTGCGGAGGGTAAGCCCTAACCATCTGTGTGTCTATCCTACCGTCTACTTTATTCTCTTATAATGCCCATATTTAATGCTGTCTTTTTTAAACTTTATCCTTGCACTGCTATAGTTTTTATATTACTAAGTCTACATTATTCTTTTTTATTGTCCATATTTAATGCTGGTCTCTAGACTTTATCCTTGCACTATTAGACTTATTTGCACTACCACCACGACACACACTCTCATGGAGCACTCATAGTATCTTTTCTTTTAATGTCCATATTATTCATGTGGATTTGTTATTTTATCATCCTGTTTATGATGTATGTCTATGTTGTGTGTGATGTCTTTAAGCTAACAGCTTTTTCAGTCAGCGCTGCTCGTGAATGGAACCTCATTCCAACTCACATTAGAAATTTTAAAACATACGTTTCTTTTAAATTGAACTTAAAGAAGTGGCTAACAGGTAATCAGGACTGTCGACATTACATGTAGACACTAAATCTTGCTGCTATCTTGTCTTTCCTGTCCTGCCTGTTTGTGCCACTTGTGCTATGCCTATGAGGTTGTCTGTTACATGGACTGAACGTTTGGCTTGTGTGTGTGTGTGTGTGTGTGTGTGTGTGTGTGTGTGTGTGTGTGTGTGTGTGTGTGTGTGTGTGTGTGTGTGTGTGTGTGTGTGTGTGTGTGTGTGTGTGTTGGTATTGATGTTGATAATGACAATCTGTTCTTGTTTATATGTTGATCATGTCATTTTTTTATTTTTTACATTTATAGTCAATTTTACTTGTATTGGGCTAAACCTGTATGTACTATTATAATCCTTTTATCTTTTTAGGTGTGACGTTGTACGATCTGTCCAGGGACAGCAGATGTAAAATAGCCTTTTGGCTAATTCTGGCACATTTTACATTTTTATATGTATTATTAGTGTGCATTGTCCCTGTTAAATAAACCTGAAATAAATAAATACTGGGACTTTGAATTTCCCCTTGGGGATCAATACAGTATCTCTCTCTCTCTCTCTCTCTCTCTCTCTCTCTCTCTCTCTCTCTCTCTCTCTCTCTCTCAATCTCACTCTCTCTCTATTTATCTCACTCTCTCTCTCTATTTATCTCTATCTATCTATCTATCTCTCTCTCTCTCTCTCTCTCTCTCTATTTATCTCTATCTATCTATCTATCTATCTCTCTCTCTCTCTCTCTCTCTCTCTATTTATCTCTATCTCTCTCAATCTCACTCTCTCTCTCTATTTATCTCTATCTCTCTCAATCTCACTCTCTCTCTCTATTTATCTCTATCTCTCTCAATCTCACTCTCTCTCTCTATTTATCTCTATCTCTCTCAATCTCACTCTCTCTCTCTATTTATCTCTATCTCTCTCTCTCTCTCTCTCTGTCTCTCTCTCTCTCTCTCTCTCTCTCTCTCTCTCTCTCTCTCTCTCTCTCTCTCTCTCTCTCTCTCTCTCTGGTCCTCCAAATTCCGGTGCCGTAGAGAAGGACTGACTTTACATTGGTGTTGAAGACCCTGATCTCTGTTTTGATGGACAAGTCCCTTGAGCTCCATATATTCTTCAGTTGGAGAAAAGCCAAATTTTAACAAAGGAAGGGCATTTCAGGGAAATCTATGTAGTCCACTTCTCCCAGAGTCTACTACTACTACATAACTATAGGAGATACCAGTCCTGTACAGATGGAGGATCAGGTTTAAGCCACTTCTTTGTGATTGCTTTTCTCGCTGCTGTGCACAATATTCCAGAAAAGTATTTTAATTTTAAACTTGTATGTTCCGAATGCAGAAGCCCAAAAATAAACTAATTGCCATCCTCTCCGCTCTGTTTTCTCGTTTGAAATGCAACAACAACCCCTGGTTTCAGGAGTCTCTGATGAAATAAAAAGTGTTCAGAGGATCTTTTCTGGGTTTAGAGGGAAAATCTTTACAGAGTGACATCATGAACAAAGATAAACAGCAGAGAGATAACTTACACTCCATCCCAAAGGTGTTGGCATTTCATTCTTGTCTCGGTCTCAACCCCTCAAAACCTTAGCAAATGTAGTCAATAACTCTGTATGGACATTACGCCATAAAAGTAAGAACCTTTGGAAGCTCCAAAAAGCTGGTAATGATTGGCATCTTGAGAGCCACAATTCCTTCAGCAGCTGGAAGAGCCTGAAACATTATACATATTTCAATAACTTGAGTTTATATTTTGGAGGAGAGGAGGCTAGTATTAGCCTGCTTCGTGAAGTTTGTTCAGGGTTTTCCCAGGTTGGGATAGGATGTGTTCAGGCTCACAATTCTGTTTCAATGCCAATTATTGTTTAGTCTCTTTTAACCAGAGCCTGGTTTCTTGTATTGATAATTTTGGAGATGAATATTTACACCTGATGAAAAGTATTTAATCTGCAGTGAACAGCAGCCTAAACGTTGATACTATGGATAAATAACATTCAGTCTCCTCTAATGTCAAAGATGTTTGTGTCTTTGAAGCCTAAATGAGTCTGAAGTCAGCTGAACAAACAGAGCTGATTCTTGTTCTTTCAAACATAAAGCCAGTGCAGAGCCTCCACTGGAACTGTGCTGGATTATTCTGTTAAAGTGGAAATTCTGACATTTTTAATTAACTTAGTAAAAGTAGTTAGTGTTGATTCTGTCACCTTGTAAACATCAAAGTTGTCGATGATGGCATCGAAACAGGTGTAGAGGTCATTCAGCAGCGTCACCACCTGCAGAGTCACAACATTCAGCTGTTAGCATCACTGCAGTTATCCACACAGACTTTCTGTTAAAAGGAACACGCCGACTTATTGGGACTTTAGCTTATTCAGTGTATCCCCCAGTTAGATAAGTCCATACATACCCTTCTCATCTCTGTGCGTGTCGTAACTCTGTCTGACGCACCCACCGCTAGCCTAGCTTAGCACAGATCCTGGAGGTAACCAGCTCCATCTAGCCTAGCTTAGCACAGATCCTGGAGGTAACCAGCTCCATCTAGCCTACTGCTCCCAATAAGTGACAAAATAACGCTATCATGTTCCTATTTACATGTTGTGATTTGTAGAGTCACAGCGTGTACAGATAACAAGGTCACATGAGACAGCCATCTTCTAACCGTATACAAACTGGGAACTATATTCTCAGAAGGCGAAGCACTGCTACTTCTGCTACTTGGGCGGAGTGATTTGCTCGCAGCACCTGAGAAGCCCCGTGGTGAGGAGCAGAGAGTAACAACGGTGCTTTGGCTTTGGGTTGGCGTAATAATTATTATTATTTCTATTTTGTTATTTTTTGTAACTGTTAAACTGACACTAATTCTTATTGCAGTTTACGGTTAAACAGTTAACATCCCTCCCTGTCAGGCTTAATCCCAGCAATGTACATCAGTTGAGCCAGACTGTAACAGTGGTGACTCTGCTCACCTGCATCGGCGTGCTCTCTGCAGAGATGGCAGTGAAACCCACGATGTCGCTGAAGTAGATGGTGACGGAGTCAAAGGCCTCAGCCTGAACCGTCTCCCCTCGCTTCAACTGCTCCGCCACCGAACTGAGGAGAGAGAGATACAGAGGTGAAGAGTGTAGTACTCGCTGTATTAGGGGTGTCACGATTCGTTTCAGCAGACGGCAGTTACACAATAAGAGCCACTAGATGGCAGAAGGGTGCTCTACAACAACAGTTTGATTTCCTAAGAGTTTACGAGACACAATTGAATGCACCATTAGTTTAACAAGGTGCACCTGAATGCACCATGGAGTCCCGTCGGAGTCCCCATGCTTTACCTATGTTGTTTGTTTGCATAACTCACTCACGGGGAAGGCTTAATGTTGCCACACAATGACTTCAGGGAAGCAGGAGGATTTTCCAGTTCTGTTTCTCCGTCATCTCCAACTCCGGCAGTATCCATGGGGCCTGGAAAAGTGCAGCTGCAGGCTTCCGCTAAGCTAACGTTACCCTGTGTCTTTAGCTGCATGCTACGGTAAGCTACGCTGTGTCTGTTGTTGTTTTTCACCGGACAAACGCAAGTAGGCAGGGTGGAGGGAGACAAAAATACTGGGGCAATCACTGATCCTGCTTCTTTTCGACACCCCTAATCTGGTAGATTCTGGTACAGCAGTACTGTAGTACTCACTGTGGTAGTATCTGGTACAGCAGTGCTTCAGCCTTGCGTTTCTCCTCATGATAGGCTTGTGTTCGCTCCTCCACCAGCTCCTCCAGGTTGTTGGCGTACTGCTCCATACGGGACAGCAGGTTGTCCAGGATGTTGGTCCTCGACTCCCTGAATTTATGAATTCCAGAGTTATGAAATTAAAGGATTTTGTTTTATTATAAAAAATAATCCAGATAATATTCAGGGCTCATTGAAAGCCTCTTCCATACTGTGTCCAAAGGTTGTTGTTGTTTTTTTTTTCAACATATGAAAGTAAATATGATTTGAGAGGTATTTTTTAAGATTAATTTACAAAAAGAAAACAAAGAAATTAAAAGGAGATTTATTTCTATTATTGGGGTAAAATGATGGAACAATGTCAATATAAGTTTAAAAATGGGCAGCTCTCTTTTGGTTTTTAAGAAAATGGTTTGTAATGCTATTTTTTAGGGTAACAAATGTTTTTGTTATTTCCTTTTCCTTTGAGGTGGGTAGATTTAATCAATAAGAACATAGAATAGGCATATATAAGCTTTTGCTTCAGCCTAATCCTTTCAGTCACTATTTACTGTTTGACTTTACACTGTGATATGTATATAATTATTATTTTTATGATGACTGAATGAACTACTACTACTACTACTACTACTACTACTACTACTACTACTACTAACACACACCACCGCTGAAAATAGTTCCCAACAACTGCACTCTCCCTCTCTCTCCAGTTTGTCCTTCCTTACTACTTATTTGGGTTACACTTAACTTGAAGATATCTACATAAGAGTGACATGACACTATCATGAACATTATAAACAAGTCAAATACATTTATGACATAACGCTTCTTTTAGTAAGTGTCAATCGGTTGTTGTCATGACAAGTTATGGTTAGGGTTAGAGTTAGGATTCATGTGTCATGTCACTCTTATGTAGATACCTTCAAGTAAAGTGTAACCCTTATTTGGAATACCTACATTATCTGTTTATTGTCTCCTTGTACCATCATTTATTCTGGTCTGAAAGGGTTTTGTGTTAAAACGTTAACTTTATGTTAGTACCCTGTATTGATCTGTTTTTTTTGTGTTGAATTGTAAGTTTTATATATTTGTACCCTTAATTAGATAGATATTTTGTTTTGTGTCAACACTAGGAACGTGTTTATTTAAATGTGTCTGAATAATCCCATGATGGATGGGCCGTGTCAGCGGCCAGACATGAAAATAAAATATTCATTTCATGCACTATTTCCCTCCTGTTTGATGAAATCTATGCTGATCAGCTGTTTTAGTTACCAATGACACTATGCATTTGTGTTTTTAAAGATTTACGTCTTTAGTAGAAACCACTGGCTTTGAGTCTGAACATGAGGTTTGTTTTCCTTTTAAATATGAACGGTGATTTAAAGAATGACTTCTCCATCACGACAGCACAGTTTCTATTAAAATGTCCACCTTCACTGCTCACAGTTTGGTTTACAGTTAGTGAAGTCACTGCCTGTTAATAATGTTAATTGTGGATTTAAATACATTCATGGTCTCCAGTTTATGTCTTCTTTCTACTGCTACTATCATACAACATACATGGGTTGGTAGAAGTTTATTTACTGTGAAAGTAATACATCAACACCATTTAAAAGTAAGTAGATTTTGATCATGTTCATGTAACCCACAGCTTTATATGTGTAGAACATAATGAAGCATATTTCTTTACTTTCATTCGATACCGCATATAATGTAAGTGTGCTGTGCAATCTGTGGCCTGAAAAGTGTAGAAAAATTCTTAATAGATTTAGAAGTTCTAGGCAACATCACACTCAAACGTCCCGGCTCTACCTCAGAGACATTCCATGTTAAGCTACTCAACTCTTTGAATTTCTTTTGAGTGAAACTATCGTTGGAGGACTCACTTGTTCTGTTTGCGCAGCAGCAACCAGATGTGGTTGAACTCCGGTCTCTCCGTCGGCTCCTCGGCCCAGCAGCGCTGCATCAGCTGTCCCAGCTCAGGACTATGGATCTGGGGGTCGATGGTCGGTCTGAGGCAGGGCCACTCGCCCAAAACCACCCGGTCCACAATCTCTGCAGAGGGAGGGAGAGACATGAGAACGCTCCTCACAAGGAAACACGTTATCTTGTCTTAGCTTTCTAAAGAATACCAGTCAAAGGCGGGTAAAGGTACTGTGGCTTTTTAAGACATTTTTATGATATACTATAATATGAACTTTTTTTTTTTACTACAAACTTTACTATGATTTTTTTTTACATAGCGCACAATGACTTTTATGACATTGTATACTATGACTTTTTTTTCGACATGCTATACTCTGACTTTTATAAGACATTATGTATGTATCATTCTATTATGTTTACATTCTTGTCTTTTCATAGTCATAGTTAATATTTAATAATAAGCTATTGCACTGTTCAATCCCTGCACTCTTACACTACCATCATTGCACACAGTCTATCATAGCACCTTTAACTCTTTACATTTCTGTGAGTGATTTTTATGTATGTGAGATATGTGTGTTTGTTGTGTTATGGTTGTCTAAGTTACTGGATGCCTAAAATTTCCCTCGTGATGAATAAAGTATCTATCTATCTATGACTTTTTTATGACATACATTGCTATGACTTTTATACAACATACTATACTATTTTATGACTTTTTTTTACGACATTCTACACTATTACTTTTTATGACATACTATACTATGATTAAGATGAAGCTTTCAATCTGGATATTACTGCTGAGTTTTAGGTGAAAAGTTTTGTTTTCCATATTTGCTAGAAACACACTTCATCTGTAACTCTGCTCTCATTCTTTCTGTCCTCTGTGGTTTGGAAACAGAAACTTTTCCATGTCAACTTTAAGGCTATTTCAACTGTACACGCTACAACTGACCACAAGCCTATTTGAAATAAATGAGGCCTTGGCAGACTGCAGGCGGACGGTTCGTAAACTATTCAACACGTTAAGTGTTTTTGGAAATAAAGCTGGCGAGAAAAAAAAAAAAAAAAAACTGCTGAGGAATCAAAGTGTCGTCCAGCTGGCAACAGGTCGGACAAAGAGAAAACATAAATGTCCAAATGTCTTTCTTCCTGCTCTGTCGGGGTTTAATTGCTGGTTTCAGTCGTGTGATGCTATGTCTCTAATTCCTCTACTGGAGCTCAGCGTGAATTCTTTCAGGAAGACTTCTAATAACTTCAATCACCGCTCTCTCTTCCTAAAACTAATCAGCTGTTTAGAGGATTTAACTTTTCAGTAAACCAACCAGAATTGGCCATGAAATTCATGATCCAATCACAGCATGACATCCTGCTTTAAATGTCTTCTCTCTGTTGCTGTCAGCTGTCTTTTCAGGCAAATGTGCAACCCTCCTCCTCCCCTTCCACCTCTGGTCATGCATATGTACAATAAACCTTTGCATATCTGCAACGAAGTCTCTCCTGATTGAAATTCAGTCGGCGTTACAGTGCAGACTGTATCTCTCCACATCCATCCGTCCACCTGCTTTGTTCGCCCTCACCACTACCTGCCTGCCAGATCCACGACTCAACACAGCAGCAGTTTCAAGTCAATCAAGTCAATAACACATCCAACATTATTCATTTCACTAAAGAGGTAGCAACAGCAAAATGTCACTTTGCAATTAATGATGGAGGATAAACGGCTGCTTGTCTGGATTTCATTATTTTATTTTTAATTTTTTTACATTTTAAGAAACGTTGGTTCTGATTCTTTAATATAGAATATTAAAATATTCTCTCATGTATTGTTTTGTTATTTACTTAATATTTCCTTCACTATGACTGCATTATACTTCTGACCATATTGTGAAACATCACAATTGATTTCAATTGAAACATTGACTTGTTTTTTTTTTGGGAAATAGACTATTTATTTTCTGTCCGTGTCTTCATTAACAGATTTATGATTGAATTTTTTCCTTTGAATTTAGGAAAATATTTGTAGTTTGGATATAAACCTGGTCTGGTTTTTAATTGATCTACTTCCCCTTAACACCATTACAACCTTTTTTGTTGAAAGAATTTAAAAATATGTTCTCTAGTAGAAAAAAAATTATTTTTCTTTTGCAAATTATTTGTTTATTGGCTTTAGTATGTCTCTCCAATAAACTTATGAATACTTTGTTTCACATGATTTTTTATTTTCCTAGGCACGTAAATGAGTTTGAATAGACAAAACTAAGACTTTCGAAATAAAGATGGATGGTATATGTCATAAAAAGTCATAGTGTAGTATGTCAAAAACAGTCAGATTTCCAAAAGAGTAATGATATAGTATGTCAAATAAAGTAATTAAAAAGTCATAGTATAGAATGTTTAAAAAAAGTCATGGTGTCGTAGTATAGTATGTCAAATAAATGTCGAAAAAAGACAGCATAAATGTTGAAAAAAAGTCATAACAACAAAAAAGATTAAAAAAAAAGTCATAGTATACTATGCAAAAAAGTAAAAAAGTCAGTATGTTGAAAAAAATCATAGTATAATATGTCGAAAAAAGTCAAACAAGTCACAGTATAGTATGTCGAAAAGTCATAAAAAAGTAATAGTATAGTGTGTCAAAAAAGTCGAATGTTGAAAAGTCATACAAATGTCATAGTACATTATGTCTAGTATTATGTATAGTTTGTTGAAAAAAGGCAAAAAAGTCACAGCATCTGTTAATGCTGAGGCCTCCACTCGGTACAGAATCGTTGCACAACAGATCAGTCATTGTCTGGCATGTACCGGCAAAGAATAGCATCACGCCTTAGAATTAGACGTCATAATTAATACAAATACCAACGATATACTTTCACGACTTTTTCAACATACTATTCTATGACTTTTTTTTGTCGCAAAAATAGTCATAGTAAAGTTATAGTATAGTATGTCGAAAAAAGTTATAAAAAGTCATAGTAAAGTCATAGTATAGTATGTCGGAAAAGACAAAAAAGTCATAGTACAGTATGTCGAAAAAAGTTATAAAAAAGACAGTGACTTTCTTTCGACATACTATACTATGATTTGTTTTACTTTTTCTGATATACTATACTATGACTTTTAAAGACTTTTTCTGATATACTATACTATGACTTTTAAAGACTTTTTCTGATATACTATACTATGACTTTTTCATTACTTTTTCTGATATACTATACTATGACTTTTTCATGACTTTTTCTGATATACTATACTATGACTTTTTCATGACTTTTTCTGATATACTATACTATGACTTTTAAAGACTTTTTTATGACTAACATTTTTCAACATCTATAACTTTTTTGCCTTTTTCCACATATACTATAACTTTTTTGCCTTTTTCCACATATACTATAACTTTTTTCAACATACTATACTACGACTTCATGACTTTTTTCGACATACTATACTATGACTTTTTGATTTCTTTTTCGACATACTATACTATGACTTTTTTATGATTTTTTTCATTTAAGTCTTGAAAAATCACAGTAGAGTATATCGAAAAAGTAATAAAAAAGTAATTGTAGGGGGGAAACTTGTAGCAGATCTACTGAATAAGTTTCTTTTCCACCCGTATTTATAGCCAATCTGCAAACCAAACTTTCTTTCCAAAACACGTCAGCCTAATTCTGACTTTACCTCAGTTGAAGGCCTTTTTCCTCCAAAAAAGAGACAAGCCAAAAAAGAAAAATTAGGAACCTCGCCTTTCCTGGATGAAGTGGTTTGGCCAACAAAACAAACAAATTCTTTCAGCCTTGTATATCATTTTTCAATCTCTTCTTTATTCCTGGAGAGACCGTTTTTCTTAGAGCAACAAATGTGTTGTCAGCATGTGGCTTCTAAAGTACTTACATCAAACCCAAGAATTTGTTTTGCTAGGCTCTGTGTGTTCAGCCCACTTCATTCCAAAAAAACTAAAAACTATCCTCAGCATGAAACAGGCTTATTAGAGCATGTACACTTACTTACTTACCACAGATAAGTGTGGTATATAATCTGTGGATTCAATTGTCCTGTAGTCTACTCCACTTTGGCAGGTAAGTAAACACAGATACAGCAAACACAAATGTTACATTTATTTTGAAAATACTCAGTAAACGTGTGCCCAGACAGGAAAAGACGGCATTCAACAGGTTTCTGTCCTGACCTCAGTAGGCATTAATGTTCCCATGAGAAAAGATCAGCATACACTGCTGTTAATGCTGTTGAATGGTAAATGGAATGCATTTAAATAGCACTTTTCTAGTCTCAACGACCCTCAAAGAGCTTTCCACTACAGGTACCATTAACCAATTCACACATTCACACATGTGGGGGAATGTATTCACGTGTGCAGTGTTTACCACAGATTAGAAAGCAATTTGTGAGGGGGGTGTGAAATACTTATTTTCGTAACAATCAAGTATCAAAAACTGAGAAGGACACGCTGTTGGATGCTGTCCTCCTCTCCTACTCTTTCTTCAATGCCTAACGAATCTCTCTCTCTCTCTCCCAGTGTGTCTTTCTGCTTGAGCAGCACTGGTTGAAGCCTGAAAATATTGAAAACAAATGAATAACATAACTAATTACACTGGTCAGACTGATACCTCCGGTTCAGGCTGGTCCTCATCCTCAACACGCCTTTTTCATTCGCGGAAAATACTTTTCAATACTCATCTGGCTTGAAGCAGCAAACATTCAGTGTAAGAGTAAAACAATGACATAACATTATTTATAATATGTTTATTTGATTCACAGCTGCTACATTTAGTGTTTTGACCTCGACAACCCAACTGCATTTGACCACAAACTAACCCTAACCCTAACCCGACTAGTTAACTTTCTAGAGCAGGCGCCATCGCTTGCTAAGAGTCGGGTCGGGACTCCGACATTAACACACTGACAACATTGTATTCAGAATGTAAAATATTTTTATAGCACTTTTTAATGTGTGTGTATAGGTGTTCACGAGACACCAACCTTTCGTGAACTTGTGAATTTTGCCAGCCGTCTAATCTCGTTTTGATGGAGACAGACGCTGTGTGCACGGAGGGGATGGGCTGTGTGTGTGTGTGTGTGTGTGTGTGTGTGTGTGTGTGTGTGTGTGTGTGTGTGTGTGTATGTGTGTGTGTGTGTATGTGTGTGAGAGACATGTGAGCGACAGAGAGACTCTCCCCCTTTCCTTTCTTTAAGCTGTCATGTCAATAATAGTCCACTGGAAACCCCTATACAGCCCATATGAAACCTAGAAATGTTGTCTTCTATGACCTTTTATGATTGAAATGTCATCTATAGGCCTAGTGGAGGAAATTAAGCTTGGATGTTGAAAGTTGCATTTTGGGCAATTAAAATAATTTAGCATAATACGCTAATTAAGACACTAGTCACTGCAAAAAAAATGTACTAATAGTTATCAACCTGAAACTTAACTAGTTGATTACTTACATTAAGTACTTTTTTTTTCATTATTCGCCTGTAGTGTTTAGTGTAATTTCATCCACTAGGCCTATAGATGATTATGTCAATCATCAAAGTTGATAGCAAACAACATGTCTGGGTCACAGACATTTACAGTACACTACAAAGGCCATAAAAGCCCAAAAAAATAATCTTAAAAAAGAAAAAATGTAGGCCTGATAGGAGAGGGACTTTAGGGCGGTCAGGGTAATTAGACCCTGTAAAAAGTAGGAATGCACCGAATCCAGGAGTCGGCTTCGGATTCGGCTGAATATTGGGCTTTTTGACGGGGTTCGGTTTTTGCCATACCTTAGAATTTTTTCCCAGCGAACTGAACCCTACGCTTGCACTACGCTGGTCGACGTAATGACGGCGCCGTTGATTACGGGAAGGTGTTAACGTAGGTGGAGCGTTCAATGCAGCAGGCTGTGAGGAAGTGGAAATGGAACTGGTGAGCAGAAAAAGTGATGTTTGGCAGCACTTTCAGTCAAAAGAAGGCCGTTCAAGTCCAGCTACATGTTCAATCTGCAATGCTGATTAGTCTGGTGGTGGCGAGGACCCTAAACAATACACAACATCACCGCTGTTACAACATCTGGTATCAAACATCTGGAAGAAGACGAGTTGTGATGAAGGAATCTACAGACAGCAGCCAGAATGCAGTAACTTCAGGTACGGCAAAGGAAGGACAGTCACAGCTGACTTCATTAATGTGTTGACTGAGTTCATGGACTGAGGATGGGAGGAGGACTCAGCAGAATCTCAACCAGTGGATTTGGTATTCGGCCGAACACCAAAAATCTGGATTCGGTGCATCCCTAGTAAAAAGCCAAAGTGTCCACACACTGCACTCTGCATATACGGGTCCTACCTTTGGGGCTGAGAGGGTCCCCCTCCAGGTAAAAGGCTCCTCGGCGCAGCGCCACCTCCTGGAGGATGATGCCGAAGCTGTAGACATCTCCTTTCTGAGTTCCCTGAGGAGGAGGAGACTCCATCCTGAGCAGCTCTGGAGCCATCCACAACCTCTCTGCAGCCAAAAGATAACAGATTTGATATTAAACTTTAGGAATATTTTGTTTATTTTACAGCTTCGGGGTGTATATGGTTATGCAGTATCTACATTTCTTTTAATCAGAGTTGGATGTTGATTGGACAAAGTATTTTTGGTAATTGAATGTTTGGCCATATTGATAATATTCTTTACTTCTCTTCTTTAATCAGATAGTTCCTGATATGAACTTTAGACACTGTAAAAGCTTTCAGGATAAAAGGCTGAAACAGTGTCTGGATGTATAAATCACACAAAGAGTAGAAGTGGTATGGATAAACGGCTGAAACAACGACTCACGGGCATAGTAGGCATAAGCATCTTTTCCCGAGTTGCTCAAAGATCGGAAGCTGGACAAACCGTAGTCTGTGATCTTCAGGACAAAGCGGTTGTCCACGACGCAGTTGGACGACTTGAGTTTACCGTGAGACACAATGACGCTGTTGTGGAGGAACACCATGCCCTGCAGTGAGAGAGAGAGAGAGAAGGAGAGAACTGTATATACACATATTATCAGATACATACAATATTATTCAGAGATATTATACATGTTAACAGAGGAGAAGAGTGTGAGAACAGGTTTGGAGGATAAAATATGAATAAAGAAATGTACCTTGACGATGTCATTGATGAGAGAATATTTGAACATCCAGTCCAGAGTGATGCTGTCGTTCTCCAAGATGTCCTGAAGTCACAAAATACATACTGTTAGACAGACAGGAAGACAGACAGGCAGACAGTCAGACAGGAAGACAGACAGGCAGACAGTCAGACAGGTAAAGACAGACAGACAGACGGAAAGCAGACAGAAAGACGGACAGACAGATGGACAGCAGACAGACGGGCAGGCAGGCAGGCAGACAGCTAGACGGACAGCAGACAGACAGACAGACAGACAGACAGGTAGACGGACACACACACACAGACAGACAGACAGACAGACAGACAGGTAAAGACAGGTGTACCTGCAGACTTCCTCTGGGACAGTACTCTGTGATGATGCAGGTGTTGGGAGGGTCGATGCACGCTCCAATGAACCTGGTCAGATGTTCGTTCTGAACGTCTCGCATCTACACAAAGTATACACACTTTATCAATATACATAGATACGTCTTCCTTTTTGCTGCAGAAGATCTACACTCACTTTACTTTTTTTGCTGAATAGTTGAATCATTCTCTCTGTTCTGAATCCGAGAACCATGAGACACTCACATGTTTGAGTTCAAACAGGACCTTCCTGTTCAGCTCGATGCGTTTCCTGTTGGTGTATTTGATGGCGGCAATGTTTCCCTGGAAGAACACACAGAGAGTGAGAGAGAGACAGAGAGAGAGAGAGAGACAGAGAGAGAGACAGAGAGAGAGAGAGACAGAGAGAGAGAGAGAGAGACAGAGAGAGAGACAGAGAGAGAGAGAGACAGAGAGACAGAGAGATAGAGAGAGAGACAGAGAGAGAGACAGAGAGAGTGAGAGAGACAGAGAGACAGAGAGAGAGAGAGAGAGAGAGAGAGAGAGAGAGAGAGAGACAGCGAGAGAGAGAGAGACAGAGAGAGAGAGAGAGAGAGATAGAGACAGAGACAGAGAGAGAGAGAGAGACAGAGAGAGATAGAGAGAGACAGAGAGAGAGAGACAGAGAGAGACAGAGAGAGAGAGAGACAGAGAGAGAGAGAGAGAGAGAGAGAGAGAGAGAGACAGAGACAGAGAGAGAGAGAAAGATAGAGAGAGAGAGAGAGAGAGATAGAGAGAGAGAGATAGATAGATAGATAGATAGATAGATAGAGATAAATAGAGAGAGAGAGAGAGAGAGAGAGAGAGAGAGAGAGAGAGAGAGAGAGAGAGAGAGAGAGAGAGAGAGAGAGAGATCACTGGGCTGCAAAACACTAAATTTAAAACCTTTAACTGTAATCCAAAACCCGGTTTAGCGCCGACCGCCATCTACTGTAGCTACCACACTATGGAGAAGTAGCTAATACACACACTTCTAAACATCAATTTTAGGTGGATAAACAAATGAGCTTTTGTGCATCCAGCCCCCTGAGATGTAAAGTGCATCACTTCCTTTGTCACAGGAGCGTTTAGATGTGTTTTGAACAACTGATGAAAGCTGGATGTAGTCAGACAGAGCGGAGAGAAGAGACAGTCTGTAGTTAGACTCTCTCAGGAATTATTATCAGCAGAAAACAGAAAAGCAACAAAGGTACCTTGTAGTATCCAGTCTTTGCAAAGACCTGCATGTTTCCATCTCCAGTCATCAGGGAGCCGTAGTTCGAGCCTCTCTGGAGACAGACACAGGGTCAGAGTGTGTGTGAGTGTGTGTGTGTGTGCGTGCATGCATGCATGCGTGTGTGTGTGTGCGTGTGTGTGTGTGTGTGTTCGTGCATGTGTGCGTTTGGTCAAGAGTGCTTTGAACACACACGACTGCTTCATATTACAAAGAACAAAAGACACAAGAATGAAACAAGTTAGGACTCTGCGGACGCAGAATTCCGCAGAACTTTGTCCAGATTTTCAGCAGCATTTAAACAAAACAAAACAAAAAGCTCAGAATGTTTACACTTCTCCACCCCAGGCACAACAAAATGTCCATTAAATTCTGCAGATTTTCTACACTGAAAACTGTAAAGCAATCTGCAGACTCTGTGTGTGTGTGTGTGTGTGTGTGTGTGTGTGTGTGTGTGTGTGTGTGTGTGTGTGTGTGTGTGTGTGTGTGTGTGTGTGTGCTGACCAGTGACAGTGTGATCCTGCTGCCGCTGCGCAGCACCTTGTCCACATTGCTCATCTGGATGTCACACCAGGAAATCCTCCAGAGCTGAGCCACCAGCTCCTTCTCCAACTTCATCTTCCTGCAGAGAGAGAGAGCGAGAGACCAACTCTGAATATGAATGACCAAATTTAAGTTATATTTCTCTAAATCTGTATCAGTGTCTCTGTGTCCCAACCGGCAGCGGACCCTGACTCAGTCAGGGTCTCGCCGAGGTTTCTGCTGTCACACCAAATGCTTGCTCTTTAATGGGAACAGACAGCAGCAGCTCTCACCTGTAGATGAAGATGGTGATGGTGAGAGTCATCGTGAAGATGAAGAAGATAATGATGGAAACCATCTGATGGATGGTGACCGTCTCTGTCAAAGAGAAAGAGAGAAACTATTTAATAACCTCTGCAACCACATTCTGTTCAGAGAAACAACTGAATTTAATATACCATGAATGAATATTGAATTATTAAAACTGTAGTGCGCAACTATTTTATCTAAATGAACGTCGGTTACATTCAAGCCATTGCCAAGTGAGTTGATACAAAGCTAATTAAGCCCATCGGCTCCACAAAACTCTCTCGGTATTTCTCAGTGTGACTATGTTTACAAAATGGTGTGGTCCGTGATGCGTTTTACGTCACCGCTGAGAATGGAAACAGCAGCGTTCAGCTTTAAGAGGACTGCTTCAACAGATGAAGGCATGGCTGAGAACCCCAAAAAGCGCCCAAGAAAAGTTTCAGTCAGTGATTGTACTGCTTAGAAAAGACCTACATGTTCAGCAGAAGGACTAAAATCCAAAAAATAAAGTGACCAAAGGACCGACCGTATCTCTGTTGCATAAAAATTACACCCCCCTTTTTTTATCCTCTGTGTCCTCTTTCCCCTTCTTTAGAGCCCACAATTCTGACATTGAGTCTGTGGGAGTGGCCTTCGAGGTCGCTCACTTTACGTCGGACAAGACCATTAGCCACCTGTAGCGAGATGCATGCAGCTTCCAGTGCTGTGATGCGGCTATCAGTAGCTGATAGGACCTCGTCGAAGTCATCAATGCGTTCAGTTTCATGGTGTTTCTTCTGAGGCTAGGACAGACAGGCTCCGCTAGAGTCAAGGTCCCTCCAAGGATTTCTTTCAGTTAGCAATCTCAACTCCGTGGTTGGCAATAGCAGCGAATATAGCTTTGTTGCTAGCAGCCAACGGACTTGGCTTGGATGTATCCTCGTCCTTCTTAGGCATTGTGATACAGAACCACTTTCGAGAGATTACAACACAGTTTAAATGGTGACCCAGCAGATAAAGATGGCATGAATCGCTCAGAAAACACTTCTATCCCATTACTGTGCACAAGCGCTCAACCATCCTCCTTGATTTGACGAGATAAGCGCTACTAGCAAATGCATGGAGGAGGGGTGGGGGTAGTACGTGATCACTAAAGGCTTGCTTCACGTGGATGCACCGAAAGTGTTGTTGTCATTACTTTTCCTCATGGGGGAGACAGAAACTACACACTACAACTTTAAAGGCATAGGAAAGGTCAAGTACAGAAAACAACTGAACTAAAAAGGTACAAAATTAAACAACAACGTTCAACTGAAGTAAACTGGTTCTAGTTTTGTCCACTGACTTGTGAGGCAAGCAGGGTTGTCGTTTTTTAAGCCGCAGACGGGAACATCGCGAGGACGAACTCCACCCAGCCACTGCAGTGTTGTTCCAGGGATGGCAGTTAGCTGCTCCTCTGAACTGTTGTACACCAAAACTATCTGCAACAGAATGAAAAAATACAGGTTTTAGAATTCGACTTTATGCAGATGACCCTCTTCTTTGCTTTTATAATAATTTCTCATGCTGAGCTCAGTTTACTGGAAGTATTAATGTCTGTTGCACCTGTCAATGTTTCAGGGGTGGAAGAAGTATTCAGATCTTGTACTTGAAGGTATAATATGTAATATTCCCGCATTGAAATGTCTAAAAATGACTAGATCCATGTTCTATATTTAGTTGTGTACTTATATAAATATTAAACATACACTTGCCCGAAGTCATTCAAACATATCAGATTCAAATTCTATTCAAACATTATTTCAGCTAGCTGTTATACATGAAGGAAAAGACAGAACGCCAGGAGAAAATGAATAAACAAAGGTGATGTTAAACAAAATGTCACACACTGACAATTAGCATCTTCGTTACGTCAACAGCTACAGGAAAATAAACGTGAAAGTTTATGCTACACCCTTCCACCAAGTTTTAAAGAAAACTAGGCCAGTAGTTGTTCCATGATCCCAAAACATAACCTTGTCCGATGTGCTAACAATTTTAATCTACTGTATATGTTATTGTTCACCTGTAAGGCGCTGGTGTTGTTCTCGATGTATTTAAACATAATTTCTGCTAGCTGGTATTACTAGTGCTAATATTGATATTAGCACTACGTTACATCAACAGCTACAGAAAATTAATGTTCAATCTTTACATAGAAGATTACTGTAACAATTAATTTTATCAAAACTTGACAAAATGTCATGACTTATCCAAATCTTTCAAGGATTTTACTAATTCCATGACTTTTCCAGGTGTTCCGAGGGCATGTCTACCAAAGGCAATGCCCCCATCTCGCAATGTCAACGGAAGGGAAAATGGGCGTACATTTCATCGGTTGGGAAAGCCAATAAACATAAAATTTCTCAAGAG
>CM042321.1:3068520-3181020 GCA_023566125.1 Zingel zingel | reverse complement strand
TTATCTCTGATGAAATCTTATTACGTTGCATCGCTGTCTTTCTCTCTCTGTCACGCCTTTTTTCGCTCACAGTGGCTCATCATGCTCTATTAATGGTTAATAGTTTAAAATGCATGGATGAGGATTTGCGTTTGTGTGGAGGCAGCAGTAGCAGGAGGAGACGGAGAAAAAGTAGGGAAGGTAACAGAGAGATAGAATAATGATTTCCCTTAAAGACAGAAAATGCGATTGTGAAAATAAACAGCAAGAACAAGAAGAGACACTCATCCATCACATTGTCACTGTCCCCGAATCAATAAAAACTTTCACAAACAAATAATACGCCATATTTACTGTCGACCGCAGTCTTAAGTAGCGAGTTTTTTCTTAATTGAAGGTCCTATGACATGCTGCTTTTTGAATGCTTTTATATAGGCCTTAGTGGTCCCCTAATACTGTATCTGAAGTCTCTTTTATATAGACCTTAGTGGTCCCCTAATACTGTATCTGAAGTCTCTTTATATAGGCCTTAGTGGTCCTCTAATACTGTATCTGAAGTCTCTTTTATATAGACCTTAGTGGTCCCCTAATACTGTATCTGAAGTCTCTTTTATATAGGCCTTAGTGGTCCCCTAATACTGTATCTGAAGTCTCTTTTATATAGACCTTAGTGGTCCCCTAATACTGTATCTGAAGTCTCTTTTATATAGACCTTAGTGGTCCCCTAATACTGTATCTGAAGTCTCTTTTATATAGGCCTTAGTGGTCCCCTAATACTGTATCTGAAGTCTCTTTTATATAGGCCTTAGTGGTCCCCTAATACTGTATCTGAAGTCTCTTTTATATAGGCCTTAGTGGTCCCCTAATACTGTATCTGAAGTCTCTTTTATATAGGCCTTAGTGGTCCCTAATACTGTATCTGAAGTCTCTTTTATATAGGCCTTAGTGGTCCCTAATACTGTATCTGAAGTCTCTTTTATATAGACCTTAGTGGTCCCCTAATACTCAGAAGAGGTAATTATCTTCATTCAAGTTTCTGTGCGGGAAAGTCACCGGACGCCACAATCTTCTGTACATAGTCATACAGAGAGAGTTGTGTGGAGCTGATGGTCTTCATTAGCTTTGTAGCAACTCATTTGGCAATGGCTTGAATGTAACAGACGTTCATTAATATCAAAAAGTTACGCACTAAAGCTTTAAACTCCGTTTGCTTCGGGAAACAACAACAACCCTTGGCTAGCGAGCTACACACTGAAAATGTCAAGTTTTGAAGAACATTTGGATCGTGCAACAAGTCATTACTGCTCGGCTCTTTCAGGGAATGATTGGAAAGATTTACAAAGAATATGTAACTCTCTAACTGGGAGGTTTTGGGACTGATTGGTGGGATTGCTGTGGACGAAGTACACACGGAGATACACTGGTAAGAGCTAATAAGGTTTAACCATGAATCAGCTGATTTAAATAGCTCACGTTACTGTACTGTGTCAACAGTTACCTTCATTTAATATTGGATGTGGAGTTTTCTTTTTCGGGGTGCAAATGTTTCACCAAAACAAGTTCCTTCCTGAGACTATTTAGCAGAGCCACTGTCACTGCGTCTGGAGCTCAGCGCTGCCCAAGATGACTGTGATTGGTTTAAAGAAATGCAAACAACCCAGAGCGCTTTCTTCTCCTATCCCAGAATGCATCTGTGGTGTAGCTAGACCTTACTCCACAGCTCTGAGCTGGCAATGCAAGACTTTTTAATGCAGCTGATTAGAATCAGGTATTCACCCTAACCCCCGTATAGTCTCATTTAATCGTGTCTTTCAAGAACAAAACAAACGAGTCCTGGAAAGCAGACAGTCTGACAGTTTGAGAGTCGTTGGTTTATTTCACAACATCTGTTTCAGTACCTGTTGATCCCCGCTGCATCTGTTTAATAGCATTCACAGATCTGGTGCAGGTCAGGGTTTTTATTAGGGGGTCTGTTTTGGTGCTGAAAGCAGAAACCTGTTGCCTAGTAACAGGTATCACCTCATTCTGCTTATAAATCAAAGATTAGAAAAGGTTGACAAATCTCATAACGTCTGTGCTCATTCACGGCACAGCGTCAGGTCAGACTCAGCTACAGAGCGGGTTAACACACAGCGGCATGAACATGTGGAATAATCTACGGCAGCCAGGAGGAGACGTCAAGTACAGACAATAAATAACAGTCTGGCAGCCCCTCTGGTCTCTGCTGCTGCTGTCAGCTGCCCCTTTCTGTCATTACAGACAAAAACTAATCATTTCGGAAGCTGCAGCTCCTCTCGGGGAGCGACTGAAACGGGCAGGGGGGGGTAGGTTTTAGGGCTGCACGATATTAGGGAAATTGCGATTATTTTTGACTGATATTGCAATTGCGATATGATTCACAATATTGGAGGGAATGGTCATTTTGTATCATTATTCTCACTTTCATTGAAAAATAAATTATATATATACACACACACACACTACCGGTCAAAAGTTTGGGGTCATTTAGAAATGTCCATTCCACTCCATTCCAGACAGAATACCAGCTGAGATCAGTTGCATTGATTTTTTAATCAGAGCAGCAGTTTTCAGATTATATTATGTGTTTACATAATGTCAAAGGGGTTCTCGACTGTTGGAGACAGATGTGGCTGAAGAAAGGCTTGAAATCCATGCTTTTTGGTCTAAACGTCATACCCAAATGAAAAGTGGTCCAGCTCCCATATACTCTGACACTCTGGGGTGAGCCTGATATCATTGGAAAGGTGATTGATGGGGGTGTGTTTGTGTATTTGAGAAGTGTTGTATTTTGTAGTTTTTTGGCTTTTTTCTTTGCACTTTTCAAATGGAAATAAAAAAACCCACATACCTATATGTAGATGATAAAATATGATAAAAATCATATAAAATCCATTTTTGAGTCTTTTGGCTTCTGGGTTTTTTCTGTAGTAAGCTGAGACATGTGGCTAATGCCCTGTGCTGTCTGTGTCTCACCAGATGTGTTTACAGCAGTGTATTCTAATCATTTTACAGATGTATGACTTGGATGGAAATAAAAAACCTCCATTCTAGCCTCTGTAACTCTGTCAGTAAGGCCTAGAATCACCCTGACACTGGGAACAACAACTAGAGAGAGTTACCTTTCCAATGATATCAGGCTCACCCCAGAGGGTCAGAGTATATGGGAGCTGGACCACTTTTCATTTGGGTATGACATTTAGACCAAAAAGCATGGATTTCAAGCCTTTCTTCAGCCACTTCTGTCTACAACAGTCGAGAAGCCTTTAGACATGATGTAAACACATAATGTAATCTGAAAACTGCTGCTCTGATTAAAAAATCAATGCAACTGATCTCAGCTGGTATTCTGTCTGGAATGGACATTTCTAAGTGACCCCAAACTTTTGACCGGTAGTGTATATATACATATATATATATATACACATATATACATATATATATATATATATATATATATATATATATATATATATATATATATATATATATATATATATATATATATATATATATATAAAATAAATTATTGAAGGGTGATTTTTTGTGAGGAGCTATAGATTTTTTCTTTAGTCTGTAGGATTTGTAGGGACATCTCTGCAGCACCACAAAACTTACTACGGTTTGCCTTTAACAAATATTGCGCCCCCCTGCGATTTTTTCATATTGCGATTTGGATAAAATTGCGATTAATTGTGCAGCCCTAGTAGGTTCGGTTTCCATATTCAAACTCTTTATTTCCTGCATTCTGGTAAATTTGTATGGTTACATTTATGGTGCAAATGTCTTTATTTATGTAAAGGAAATTATTATTCTCCTCTATTGGATCAAAAAATAACGTTTTGCATATTCAAAACATCCGACGCATCAACATTTGTAGACTTATCAATCAGTCATTTAATGGAAAATATGATTAATAAATAGTTGGAGCCATGTTTGACTTTTAGCTTTAACAACCTTTTTCAAACTTGTCTAAATCCGTTAGATGGAAACATGTCTTATCAGCCCGGAGCAGAGCTGCCTCCCTCACAGGAGCTACGACATGGCTAGGCTGCAGCGACGCTAACGGAGGCCACGCAGTGATGGATGTCCACGGCGGAGAAAAGAGAGATGGGCAGACAGGCAGAGATAGGCGAGCAGAGTGCAGCGTGGTGGAGAAGAAACAAGGAGCAGTGCTCCAGGCTGAAAGGAGGCTCTGGTTTCACACGATTACATTTCAAGGCTATTTTTGGGGGGGGGTTCTTCTGTTGTCTTAGAGCGCCTTCTCACAACGAGATGAGGAGAGGAGAGAGCTCAGTAACAAAGGGAGACAGATGACAGGAGACAGACTGACATAAATAAGACAGAGAGAGAATGGGAGATGGAAAAACATGACAGGAAATGACAGAAGTGATGGAGAGTGAAGGGCAGTAATTGAAACGCTGGCAGAGGAGGTAACAGAAAGACTGTCTGACCTGTCTGGGCCCTATTTTAACGATCTCAGCGCACGGCGTGAAGCGCCTGGCGCAGGTGCGTTTAGGGCGTGTCCAAATCCACTTTTGCTAGTTTGACGGCGGCAAAAAAAGGGTCCGTGTGCCGGGCGCATGGTTCTAAAGGGGTGTACTTAGTGTCTTCATTAATCAGAGGTGTGTTTTGGGCGTAACATGCAATCAACCAATCAGAGATCATCTCCCATTCCTTTTCAAAGCCAGGCGCGTTTGAACCTTGGAGCATTGCTGTTATGATGGATGCACCGTAATATTTTTATTTGTAATCTTTTGCATGTGTGTGTGCTGCTGTGCGTCCCTGTGTGTGTAACAAGCATAGTGTGCACGCGCTGTGCATAAATCTAGGAGCATTTTACTAATGCTCTGTTAAAATAACAATGAAATGCTGCGTTAGTGACTTTAGACCAGGTTTTTGTAGGTCAATGGTGCGATCACTTACTGCTGCCTCAAGATAGCAATACTCCCAGAATGCACCTGAACAACCTCCCTGTAAGACCAGCACGCCCAGAATGCACCTGAACACACCTCCCTGTAAGACCAGCACGCCCAGAATGCACCTGAACACACCTCCCTGTAAGACCAGCACGCCCAGAATGCACCTGAACACACCTCCCTGTAAGACCAGCACGCCCAGAATGCACCTGAACACACCTCCCTGTAAGACCAGCACGCCCAGAATGCACCTGAACACACCTCCCTGTAAGACCAGCACGCCCAGAATGCACCTGAACACACCTCCCTGTAAGACCAGCACGCCCATGGGCGCACAGATGGGCACAGGTGTATTTGCTATTTAAACGATGCAGGCGCTGGACAGGAAATTGACAAATGCGTCGGTCTTAAACTAGCAAAGACACTTGCGTCGGGCTTTGCGTCGGGCTTTGCGCCAGGTGCAAGATAGGGCCCTAGATGTGATTTTGAATACAAAGAAAAAAATGAATACAAAGAAAAAGAAGTGTCACTCGCCCATTCCATTGTGTTCAAACTGAAAGTGAAGATTAAAGTTGGGTTGATTTCCGATTTCACACCGCTCTTGCTGCAGCATCACCATTTATTATAGACAACTAACGTTTCGGTCTTTCTGGACCTTCGTCATGAGTATATTAATCAAGAACTTGGATTAAAAATAATTCTGCAGCGGCAGGGATATGTAGACAAGAAACGGGGGAAATCCCACGCATTGCCCCTGGAAAATCACACCCCGAGTTAAACAATATTTTTGAATTCAGTTCCCACAGCCCTATGTTCCCACATTTCTAAGAATTCTTTTTTTCACTGAAAATTAGGCCCTATGCTCCCATATTTCCTTTTTCATAAATCTGCATCAGATTGTATCCCCCTTAACCCTAACACTAAAAAATGTTGTGGGAGGATAGGGCTTAAATTGAAGGAAATGTAGGAACACAAGACCTAATTTTGAAAATGTCCTAGAAATGTGGGAACATAGGGCCTAATTTTAAGAAAAATCTTAGAAATGTGGAACATTGGGCTGTGGCACCATTGGGCTGTGGGACCATAGGGCTGTGGGACTATAGGGCTGTGGGAACATTGGGCTGTGGCACCATTGCGCTGTGGGACCATAGGGCTGTGGGAACATTGGGCTGTGGGAACATTGGGCTGTGGCACCATTGGGCTGTGGGACCATAGGGCTGTGGGACCATAGGGCTGTGGGAACATTGGGCTGTGGCACCATTGGGCTGTGGGACCATAGGGCTGTGGGAACATTGGGCTGTGGGACCATTGGGCTGTGGGACCATAGGGCTGTGGGACCATAGGGCTGTGGGACCATTGGGCTGTGGGAACATTGGGTTGTGGGAACATAGGGCTGTGGGAACATAGGGCTGACCCCCAGCGACTGACTGTTGAAAGGCGCTCACAGTGCAGAGCTACGTGACATGCGTCACTATGTTAAATTAAATCGGCCGTCCTACACACAGCTGACGACCTCGCAGCTAAACTAATCGCTGTGCCGGTGTCTCCGTCTTCCCTTTAACAAGTGCAAATTCAACGTTTCTTTCCAGGAAACGTCTTGGAAACTATTTGAAATTATGGATCTCTAAGCGTCATCATTCTGTCCTACATGACAGCAAATCTAACTGAACTCTGGAAATTATTTTTTAACACACTGAAATATTTATGGTTCTGCTGAGGCTCCACTCAGAGCTTTCACCGTGGCCGACCTAAGTGGCCTGAAGTTCACACTTGTGGGTTGGCGTGTGCGTCGATCTCTTGAAGAGAATAGCAGGGTCGGCATGTGCGTGCGTGTGTGCGTGCGCGCGTGTGTGTGTGTGTGTGTGTGTGTGTGTGTGTGTGTGTGTGTGTGTGTGTGTGTGTGTGTGTGTGTGTGTGTGTGTGTGTGTGTGTGTGTGTAGAGAGAGTGACGGTGATTAGCTACAGAGAAAGTACAGACTCTAGAGTCATAGTGAGAGAACCAAAGTGTCTCCCCTGTTCTTTCTGACCACGGTGGGAAATCTGGAGCAGGAGAAGTTAATCCTCTCCTTGATTTCATGTTGTTGATGGAGAAGGAGAACCAGGAAATGAGTCGGGGGGGGGGGGAATGCAACGCTACCAAGCCACGGCCGAGTTTGGACGTGTAGTTACATTTTTCGAGAGGTGACGTCAGGCTACGGCGTAGGGTTGGTGTCTCCATTAACCTACTTAACATAGCCACGGCGTCGATTTAACGCAGAAGCATGGAGCAATTTATCAAACAAATTGAAGTGTTTCCCTCCACCACTCAAACCACAGTCTGTGACGACGATGCTGGTTTCTTTAACCCGAGGACACACACGGCGACGACAGCAGAGACACTAATGGAGGAAAACAAAAGAGGTGGAGAGCAGAACAAATAAGCGGTGTACACACACACACACACACACACACACACACACACACACACACACACACACACACACACACACACACACACACACACACCTGACCCTGCAGTCACCTCAAGTGATTTCATGAGGACGAAAGCTTCAGACGGTGAGGGGACATGATGCAAATAAAGACTTATTTTTTACAACAATTTAAATTGTTGGTTTTTTTACGGTTTGGCTCAGGTGGAAAAGTTGATTGATAAAAGCAAATTTTCTTGCAAAAGTTGAATGGAAAGTGTTTTCGTGAGGACGAGAGCTACGGACAAAGAGGGACAAAATGCTAAAAAGAAATACTCCCAAACCCAAGCGGAAAGGCTGAAAATGCAAAAAAGAAACGGATATGTCATAAATGTTTGACACAGGTGGAAAAGTTGATCGATAAAAAGCTAATTTTCTTGCAAAAGTTCAATGGAAACAGAATATATAAATGTTGCCACTTTAACACGGCACGTTTTCGTCACCAATCTTTGGACTGAACTGGGCTTCAAGGGGTCTGAGGGCTAAAATGGATAGACAGGCCATTTCCATTCAAATCAACACAGCAGAATGGTCAGAGCAGTGTACCATTGCCATGGTAACGTATACACTTCCGATAATAAACCGACTTAACGTTAGCAAAGCTGTTTCGAAAACTCTTTTTCGAAAAGCGAGCGTAAAAACTTTTTGCGAATTTGAGGAAGTTTTTTTTCAATCAAGTTGATTTCCATCAACCTTTTCTAATTCAAAATGCGCATAAAAATACGTTGATGGAAACACAGGCTAGTGTTGCTAGTTCATCCATCCATCTTCGTCCGCTTATCCGTCAACCGGGTCGCGGGGGTAGCAGCTCCAGCAGGAGCTAGTTCTCAGTTGTGAAATACACTCAGCTGTTACACAACAAACACACCCCCGACGGCACTAACTGTCCAAACAGCTGTGATTTAAAGGCATCTGAAGGAGTTTCCTGTCCTCACACAGAGCCACGTGCCTCCCAGCTGCATCTGATTAACAGGCCGTTGGACTAGGCACAGCGCCAGGATAAAGTGGAAACAATCCCTGTGACATCTTCTCCGGAAATGTGCTTCCAGGGAAGCCAGAGGCACAGAGCCGAACGGATCTCTGCGACGACGAGGCCGGACGCTGTCATTTTCTCTCCGTCTTCCTCTCCGGGGATCCTGAAGAGAAGCGGAGGGGGAAACATCTGCTCTTCCACAAGAAGCCAAATGATCTGAGCGATCTGAGGTAATGCCTCTTCACCAGCCTCGGTGATGTGAAGCAGACAGCGCACGATTTTACAGCCGCCATTCAGAATCAGAAAGGAGTTAATTGCCACAATAAGTTACACTTGCGTGGAATTTGCCTTGGTGGAGGAGAGACAGACTTCTCGGCATAGGCTGTCTGCCTCTCCTCCCTCTCCACCACTTCCACTACCTCCTATAACAATAGTTACTAAATGTACTGACTGTCCACTGGCCCACTGTTTACTGCTTACACTGTTTACACTGTAGCCCACATGCACAACCCCTCCCTCCCTCCCTCCTTCCCCCAGCCTGGACTGAGGTCTAACTTAATACTTGAACAATGGCTGTAACCCTATTACTTCAAACCGATAATATTGATTGTTGATTTGTTTCTATCCTACTGTCTACTTTATTCCCTTATAATACTTATATTTAATGCTGTCTTTTTTAAACTTTATCCTTGCACTGCTATAGTTTTTATATTACTATGTCTATATCATTCTCTTATATTGTCCATATTTAATGCTGGTCTCTAGACTTTATCCTTGCACGATTGGACTTACAGTGGTCCTCATAAGTTTATGATCCCATGCTAATGTTGACTAAAAAGAGGAATACAAAAATCATCTTTTGGAAATTTATCTTAATGCCTTAATTAAAAAAATGAGGAAAAATCCAACCTTTAAGGACACCCATTTTCTTTGTGAATGAATAATGTATCGTAAATACATAAATGTTCTCCTTAAAATACAGGGGGCATAAGTCAGTACACCCCTATGTTAGATTCCCATAGAGGCAGGCAGACTTTTATTTTGAAAGGCCAGTTATTTCATGGATCCAGGATACTATGCATCCTGATAAAGTTCCCTTGGTCCCCACATCATCACATCCCCTTCACCATACCCCCCCATCATCACATCCCCTTCACCATACCCCCCCATCATCACATCCCCTTCACCATACCCCCCCATCATCACATCCCCTTCACCATACCCCCACATCATCACATCCCCTTCACCATACCCCCACATCATCACATCCCCTTCACCATACCCCCACATCATCACATCCCCTTCACCATACCCCCACATCATCACATGCCCTTCACCATACCCCCACATCATCACATCCCCTTCACCATACCCCCACATCATCACATCCCCTTCACCATACCCCCCCATCATCACATCCCCTTCACCATACCCCCCCATCATCACATCCCCTTCACCATACCCTCACATCATCACATCCCCTTCACCATACCCCCCCCATCATCACATCCCCTTCACCATACCCCCCCCCCCCATCATCACATCCCCTTCACCATACCCCACATCATCACATGCCCTTCACCATACCCCCACATCATCACATCCCCTTCACCATACCCCCACATCATCACATCCCCTTCACCATACCCCCACATCATCACATCCCCTTCACCATACCCCCACATCATCACATCCCCTTCACCATACCCCCACATCATCACATCCCCTTCACCATACCCCCACATCATCACATCCCCTTCACCATACCCCCCCATCATCACATCCCCTTCACCATACCCCCCCATCATCACATCCCCTTCACCATACCCCCCCATCATCACATCCCCTTCACCATACCCCCCCATCATCACATCCCCTTCACCATACCCCCCCATCATCACATCCCCTTCACCATACCCCCACATCATCACATCCCCTTCACCATACCCCCACATCATCACATCCCCTTCACCATACCCCCACATCATCACATCCCCTTCACCATACCCCCACATCATCACATCCCCTTCACCATACCTAGAGATTGGCATGGTTTTATCTCAGTTAGCCTAATAGCTGGTTTGATTTGCATTGAGAGATGATCTTATGGAAAGTAAAAGAGTAAGATCCTTTTTGTTTAACCAGAGACAGCCCTGAAAAAACGGCAAACTCACCAGACTCCATTTTGTGCTATTTAAATGAACAAACTTTGAGGTACCTGAAAGTATCAGTCAAGCATTATTTTCAGACTTTGTGAGACGTATCCCTCCCTGAAGTTCCGTCCTAATCTGATCCACGAGAGCAGGACAGATGGACGGACAGACAGAGTGAAACCGAGTCCAAGTCCCTCAGCCGACGCGTTTCCAACAAAACTGTCCAAAGAACTGTTTGGAAATCTAAACTGGAAGCACAATGAAAGCCAGATAAGGCCAGAGAGTCAATTATCACCGTGTAAAATACAGATGTTTGTATTTTTATTCATTGTGCAGGCTTCAACAGCCAGGGTTTCCCGATGGCCCAGGGAAAGTAAAAAGCCACGTCTGGCTTTACGTTTTCAACCCTTTTTTATTTAACCCTCCTGTTGTCTTCCCGTCGACCACGCAACTTTTTGTTTTTTCTGGGTCAAAATTTTAAATGAAAACTTTTTTTTTTTTACTATTTAACGTTTGTTGATTTTTTTTCAACAATTTTTTTTTAAAATGTTTTTGTCGATTTTCTTCTTAGGTTTTTTTGTCACTATTTCCGACGTTTTTGTCGATTTTTTTCAGCGATTTTTGAAGCTTTTTTCAACATGTTTGTCACTTTTTTTTCAATGTTCTTTTGTCCTTTTTTGTTTTTTCAAATGCTATAAAATTAAATAAAATACCCAAATTCAATGAAAGTAGTGAACTGATCATTTAATTGACTTGTGAAGAGTAATGGTTGTATGAAACCATCCACGTTATTTTCTTTGACAATTTGGTTGAAAGAAACCCAAATTTCTGATATAGAAACTTTTTAAAAGTGGGTCAAATTTGACCCGAGGACAACAGGAGAGTTAAGTTGTTTCACACGTTTTTGTTCGATGTTACTAGCAACTATTTGTATAAGCGCCAGAAGAATCTGACTTTGGGCAAGTAGAACTTTCCACTTTCCCGACAGGACAAGTGAAAAAGACCCTTAGCATTGAACCCTGTTGTTGCACATTTCTGCATTTTAACAGTTGAGAAGATTTTCCAGAGAAACTTCATGTTAAGTCTGCATTTTCTGTCTGTATCAGTGGCGAGGAAGTTAGGGGTCAAAGGTCACAGCAGCCTCACAGCAGACAGATGAAACGTGAGACGACGGAGGACAATGTAAGAAGATCCAAACAGAACAAGTTTATGTCCCGTTTTTTTGCAAAGTTTTGTCGCTTTTCCAATGTTTTTGTTGCTTTTTACCAACGTTTTTGTCGTTTTTCCATATTATCTTTAACTTTTCCTTACTCTTTTGGACTACCGGTGTAGGTACCAGATGTGCTCGGGGCCCTGCACTTGTCGGTGATGTCACAGTACAAGATTGGCTGTAAGTTGGCATGATGATGTAGCAGATTGTGAATGGCTGTAGATTTTGCGGCCATCGTTTTCGCGGGTCTTCAGATCGGATCAAAGACCAAGAAGAACTACGGACAACTTTTACACAGAGTTAGAGCACTATCTATTAAATTACCACAGCCTAACAACAAACGATAAAAGCCCCGAGAGCTGTACGGATGTAGAGCTGTAAATGCATTTCGTTGTAGTGCTGTATTGGTTGTAGATAATTCCACAGAAACTAGAGACACTTTAAGTCTTAAGTATAGCAGCGGGCAACACACACACAAAAACACAAACACACTTGCTTGACTTGATTGGCGTCATAACGTTCATTCACACCGTTTAATCCACACACACACACACACACACACACACACACACACACACACACACACACACACACACACACACACACACATTAGCTTAACTTGATCAGCAGCTGACATTAGCGTCTTAACGATATTTTTTCACGTATTAGGAAGATGTATTTTTAGACATAAATATAGGAATTGATATATGGTATATATATATATATATATATATATATATATATATATATATATATATATATATATATATATATATTCTCAAATACTCAAATTCAAAAGGACTTTATTAGCATGGGAAAGGGTAGATTAAATTGCCAAAGCAAGTGTAAATGAGCCCGTACTGTGACATCACCGACAGGCGCAGGGCCGCGAGCAGTTCTGACCACCCAAGCACATCTGGTACCTACACCGGCGTCCCTAGCATTTGCCTGTACTGCCTAAATGCCGCCGGGCCGGCTCCGATTACTTCACCTCTTCCTCCACCTTTTTTGTGGCCTCACGTGTGCCTTTTATTGTGAAAGAGCGAAACAGGACTGAGACGGTGCAATAAAAAGCAGAATAAATTGAAGTAAGTCTTTGTTTAAAAAGGGATATCGAGCGGATCGGAGCGGAGCAGTGATGTAACATGGCGGCTTTTCAAAGTGTGACAGATTCACTTTGTTTTAGCGAAGCTGCTGACATCATCTGGTTTGTTTTGTTATGAATCAACCAGTGATGGATGACGCTTTCATCCGTCTCTCCTTTCTTCTCTGCGACGGCAGTAATTGCTCTGACAGCGGAGGGGTTTGGATGGAGGTCAGAGGGCAGGACTTTAAAAGATAAACGGATACTTTTGGAGGTAAAAAATGATGTATGAATCTCTGCAGAACTCTTTACTGTAACGAGACACAGACCTCTGCGTGGGAAGAGAGGCCGCGCCGACGGACAAATCATTCTGCGGGGATTTTTAAAGCCCAGTTCAGACCAAAGATTCTGGACGAGATGAGCTGAAACTTGCAACGCGTCGATCTGCAGCGTTCTGAAAGCTGCCAGTTCACACCAATGACACGAGACGGTGTATCATCTCCATTGCAACGACTCTTTGTTCTTCCATTCTAACTCCAAATAGGCATCAAAAACTCCCAAAGGAGTGACAAAAATGTTGAGAAAAATGGTCCGAAAAAAACCTCCAAAAAACAGTTAACTTCATTTAACCCTTGTGTTGTCTTCCCATACACCATCCTCAACATTTTTGTCACTTCTTTCAACATTTTTATGGCTTTTTTCCCGACGTTTTTGGCGCTTTTTCTAAAGTTAGTTTTTTAGTTTTTTTCTATTTTCAGCGCTTACATATTTTCTGTTAAAAAACCTTTGAAAACGGGTCAAATTTGACCCAAGGACAACATGAGGGTTAATATTGTATGAGGCGTTTTCTTTTGCGGGGTGCAAAAACAAGTTCCTTCCCGAGACTATTTAGCAGAGCGTCCGGGGCTCAGCTCCGCCCAAGACGATTGTGATTGGTTTAAAGAAATGCAAACAAGCCAGAGAGTTTCTTTCTCCTATCCCAGAATGCATCTGTGGTGTAGCCAGACCTGCTGGCAATGTGAGACTATTAATTTGACTAATTATCCAATCGATTATTTACTTAACTCCTTAGAAACATTGTTAGCTTATCTGCATATTCCCAGCATGCCTTGCATTAAGGTCAAACTACCATCGGAGCACTGCTTTCGCTGGTTCGTCGCACCGCCACGGAAACAGTTCCCTAAATGTAGACCACGAGACCTTCTCTGTGTCCAACAGCTGCAGAGGAATGACTTTTTATTTCCTGTCGGGCTCGTATCAGAGCACAACATGCTGTACATTCTCGAGAGGTTGCATAGAAAACTGGCCTCGGCCGCAGCGTTACAGATATGAGCTTTCAGATAAGTTCTCTAAAGAGGGAAATAGAACACAATGAGAGCGACAGAAGCCAAGCAGCAAGAGAAAGGCAGGTCCGAGGTTCAAGGTCCAGATTTATCACAGAGTCACAAGTCAGAAGTTAGACACAAATGTCTCAGAAGTTTGTTAAATACACACCCAGATCGTACAAGTAAAAGAATAGATGTATAGAATGATTTTATTAGGGCTGTCAATCGATATATTTAATCGTGATTGTCCCAACCCGTTCTCACTCCAAACTCGTAAAATACGGACGTTTGGGCAGTGGCTGTCAGTGGCTGTCAGTGGCTGTCAGTGGCTGTCAGTGGCTATCAATGGCTGTCAGTGGCTGTCAGTGGCTGTCAGTGGCTGTCAATGGCTGTCAGTGGCTGTCAGTGGCTGTCAGTGGCTGTCAATGGCTGTCAGTGGCTATCAATGGCTGTCAGTGGCTGTCAGTGGCTGTCAGTGGCTGTCAGTGGCTGTCAGTGGCTGTCAGTGGCTGTTAGTGGCTATCAGCGTCTGAAGCGACGAAAAAGCGCCCTTCAGCGTGTTTGTAGAACGTACCGGGGAGAGCAGCAGCTACACGTGGTTTGAAGATGACGTAGTATTAAGAGCGACTACGGTAGCGCTTAGTATGAAAGGCCAAAAATCCGCATAGGGAGGTTGGTTGGGGGGGGTGGATGGGTCAAACAACACAGGACTTTCACTCAGGAGACCGGGGATTGTGTCCCGCGTGTCACGTTTCCTAAACCCAACCTTCGCTTTTCTTTCAACCGTAACCCTAACTCTATCCTTCTTTTCCTAAACCCAACCGTCCCATTCTTCCCGCGTGTCATTGAAACGTAAGCCCCATAAGCCCACCCACGACACGTATAGATCTGACGCTAAAGGAGACTTTTAGCGTCAATAACAACGACAAAGGCACTTGACCAAGCGTCCGTATTTTACGAGATGGGAGTGAGAATCTGTTGCAATGTCCGTAGTTTACTCGCAATTAATTGCACATTTTCTATCTGTCCTATTTTTATAACTCAGTTCACATCAACAGCACGTGCAGATAACTTCAGTCTTGTGTAGAGAACCATCTGGAAGGGCTTAAAAACTCAACCCGCCATCCAAAAGACTCTTTTCTTTATCCATTTCCAATGTCCAATCACAGAACACGCGCATGTTAATCACGCGTCAAAAGAATTTGCATTTAAAAGCATTCAAAACTTGGGCTCACCTGGTATAGCGCGCGCCCATATATAGATGTTTATTCCTCGACGCAGGGGCCCAGTGTTCAAATCCAACCTGCAGTACTTTCCTGCTCTCTCCCCTTTCATAGCTAATGGCGCTTACCCACTGCTAGTACCAGCTCTACTAGTGTCATTTAAGTTGATTGAAAGCCCTAATTGTTATGATACAGCTAAATGAAATGATTATTTTCTCTGTGTTATACAGTAATGGTGGGTGTCTCCCACAGGATCTGAGCAGGACACACAGACAGCATCAATGTTTGTCCTTGCGTTATAATAATAACCTCAGAAGCATCCCATGAGCTTGACCTGTCAGCAGCCATTTCATTCGAGTGGGTGTCACAGTGCTCAGGCCGCGAGAAAGCAATTTGGAGAGGCGCTCTTCAAAGCAGCTTCTTCACAGGTTTTTCAGATTCATATTTTCATATTTCATATTCATATTCATCATCCAGCGATAATTTAGCTCTGAGTGTAAATGATACCTCTCAGTGAACCAATAACAGATACGTGTGCTGGGGGGGTGCTTTGTAACCCAGCTGGAGGGAATCAAACTCTGGTATTTTACAGTGGGACCACCGCTGATGGGAAACACCAGCGGTTACATCACTAATAAAGACAACATGTGCAACATTTCTGCATGTTTTAATAATGCTCAAAGAACACTTTACTGCTTTGCTTGAGTCAGAGTGAATTACACAGTCAATTAAAAAAATTAATTTCTAATCAATCCCATCTGACGGATCCAACAAGCCCTCCAAATGATATAGGTTGTTGGTTCCTACCTTAAAATACGGCCCATAGGAGCATATTTTTTATCCAAAGCGACTTACACACAGATGTCGCAGCATAAGGAGTAATTCAGGGGTCAGTGTCTTGCCCAAGGGCACATCGAAATGTACCAAACATGTATGGAACCTCAGACCTTGCGATTGGTAGAAAATTTTCAGCATATCAAACACTTTATTTTTCTTCATGCTGGCGAATATTTCTGCAACAATGTGTGCCTTTTCTGCATCAAGTTATGGTGCAAATGTCTTTATTTATGTAAAGGAAATTGTGATGTGTTTTGGGGTGGGTTGCACTGGTCACTTTTGATTAACTGGGATGGGGGGGGCATAAATTAAGCCTTTGGCCAGACAACCGCTATGCCACCAAACCCACCTTTTGGCTCAGTTCTCTTTTCGTCACAATGGTGCGGTAAAGCGAATGTAATATCGCCCCCGGATAGTTAGATACATGATGGGCTAACGTAGAAAAACTTGCATAATGTATGTTCAGGGATGAGAGATTGATAAGCAGACATGCTATTTATGACTGGATGTAACTTTTGATACTTTGCGTTAAAACTGGCTCTCCTATTGACTTTGTCCTTTCAGTGTGGCTCTCATGAAAATAATAGTGAAGACCACTGCTTTAAGGGGTGAACGCTACGAAGGAGAAGAAGCAGCGGTGAAAATGAACGTCCCCTTCTGGGATCAACTTTACACAAAGATTATTAAATCGCACAAAAATGTTTAAAAAAATGCACTGACCGTGGAAGGTTCGATTCCACATCCTCTTGGTGACGACTTTGCCCAGAGGCCGGCCGGCGAACATGGACATGGTCTCGTTCAGTGCGTGAGTGTAGAGCATCAAACCATCGTAAAACCCTCCAGCTATGATGTTCATCTGGAGGGAGAAAAGAATCAATGTTGAAACAGGAGGGTTTAAAGGTCCTACGACATGTTGCTTTTTGGATGCTTTTATATAGGCCTTAATGGTCCCCTAATACTGTATCTGAAGTATCTTTTATATAGACCTTAGTAGTCCCCTAATACTGTATCTGAAGTCTCTTTTATATAGGCCTTAGTGGTCCCCTAATACTGTATCTGAAGACTCTTTTATAAAGGCATTAGTGGTCCCCTAATACTGTATCTGAAGTCTCTTTTATATAGACCTTAGTGGTCCCCTAATACTGTATCTGAAGTATCTGTTATATAGACCTTAGTGGTCCCTAATACTGTATCTGAAGTCTCTTTCCCAAAATTCAGCCTTGGTGCAGAATTACAGCCACTAACGTCCCATTTCTGTGTCTGTAGCTTTAGATGCTATTGAGGAGGAGGGGGGGGGGGGGGGGGGGGGGGGGGGGGGGGGGGGGGGGTGGGGGGGGGGGGGGTGGTGGGGGAGCCTTGACCAACAGCCATGCTTTGCTTGTTTGAAAGCCATGATGTCTCTCTCTCTCTCATGGGCGGGCCAAATTCTCTGGGCGGGCAAAGCAGAGAAAGTGGAGGTAACCTTTCCCCTTATGACGTCATAAAGGGAAGATTCCAGATCGGCCCATCTGAGCTTTCATTTTCTCAAAGGCAGAGCAGGATACCCAGGGCTCGGTTTACACCTATCACCATTTCTAGTCACTGGGGGACCATAGGCAGGCTGGGGGAACTCATAGTAATGTTAAAAAAACTCATAAAGTGAAATTTTCATGCCACACACACACACACACGTCTCACCAGTGAGTCCTCGATGGTGTAGTTGAACATCTTCCTGGCGTCGGTCTTCAGGTTTTTGACGAACTCTCTGTACTCGGGGTTCTGAGGCTCTCGGTACGTCAGGATCTTCACGCTCTGAAAACAGTAGGAGACAGATTTGAATATAATAACCTCCGCTTTCCTGATGAACACAGACCAACCACCAAGTGAATGGTTTATATGTTATAATGTCTACAACTTATAGTAGACAACAAGGAAACAGAATAAAGGGGAATTAAACCGGTAGAAACTGGTGTCCTTGTATTCTTTGATTGCATTTTGGAAGGGAAACAGGAAGAGGAGTTGTTGCTCTGTGATATCATCAATAAGCCATGCTGCGCCTTAAGTTTGATTCATGGTTTCTGCGGAGGCTCCACGGAGCACTTTCGCCGTAGCCTACGTAAGTGGCCGGAAGTTTCTACTTGTGAAGAACCTATACAAATACATACAGTATATTAGTCTTTGAGGTCAGAGTCACCTGTGATTGTGAATATTTCCTGAGGAATTTAAACAATGAAAAAGTCTCCCTAAAGCTAATGAATCCAGCTGTCCCCCAGTATGTTCTGCATGTCTTTATCTGAATTCCTTTCCTGTGAGAAAGCGGCCGAATGTTGCTTCACTCTGTCAACCTGTTGTCTCTCTAAACACGCCGCTGTTATTGAAGTGCAGCTCCTCTGTTGTCTTTAGTCCCAGTGACCAGTGATCCACATCACAGCCGGGCTCATCCTTCATCTTACTCAATCTTTATTTACCAAAGACAGGCAGCGCCTCATTCGCCCTGCTACACACTCTGCTGCACCTGCAGAGCGACCGCTGGTTAAGGGCTCCCGCACACTGCATGCGTGAGGTGAGCGTGTCAGCTGCGTGAGCGTGTCAGCTACGTGGCCTGTCCATTTTTATTTCGGCTCCCATGTTAACAGGTTAGAGCTTGCACACTGCCTGCGTGACACGCACGTCTCAGCCGCGCCGAAAACGTGTGCATGCTAGAAATACGACCGGCGGCTATTTTTCACACGACATGCAAGCCTGTTGGAAGCGTTTCCAGGCAATATAGAATACGAAAAGATGTTTATATGTCATTTTGACACAAATACATATTAATAAATGACATTTTGATGTTTGAAAGTCTCAAGGTTTTGACATAAATGCAGATATAAATGTAATTAAAAAAAAATAATACTGTAATTAATTATCGATTTTCAAATATTGCACCTGTCAATACAGAACGAAATATTATATAAAGTTGTATAGTAATGTAATATAAAGTTGAAGAACATGCTATTATTTCAGTTTATCAAAGGGAAACATCCAAGTGTACAGACAAGGCTAGCAGCAGCGCCGCATTAGACATATTTCTGGTGTGTAAAGACATAGAAAACGCCACGCAGCCGCCAGAAAACTGACACGCAACAGAAAGCGCCACGCTCACGCCACGCAGCCAGCGTGCAGGAGGCCTTATGTATGAAGTGAAAGGGTTGGGTTGTAAAGCCTGTAAAGCCCATTTAGTGTGTGATATTGGGCTAAACCTGACTAAAGTTAATGGGGAATTATGCAGCTTTTTTAGCTTAATTTACCTTAACTGAACAGCTTCAAAGTCATTAGAATGGTTATATGACTTTTTTTCGGGTTGAATGGTGGTCGTCTCGATTCCCCTGAAAAACCACCCTCGCAACTTTGGGCCGGCGAGTCCCTCAGCGTCAGGAAGTATGGCGTGATATCAGGTCTCGCCATGTAACGAACTGCTTCACAGCACTGCACACATACGCCCATCCAGGAACCGGCTAACAAGGTAGCGATGGAGGTTTTCACACTATCGTCATGGCTGAGCCGGCTAAAAAGAAGCAGAAAGCTAGGAAAGCATTGTCGGAGGAACAGAGAAAGAGGAAACGGCAGACTGACCGAGAGAGGAGTCAGACACGAGTAAACATAGGAGCTGCCACATATCTATTCTGAAGCTGTAGGGGGGGCTCTATAGAGAAACCTGCCAGCAAAAAGGCAGAAAACAGCCAAGAAATGGACAAAACTGCATAGCGCATCTTTAAAAGGAACTAGAGTCAGATTAATGCAGAGAAGTGATTTGTGTATGTGGGGAAATAAACCGTGTACCTGGAAGGCCTCCCTGGCAACGGCGTCGTCCTTGTCCCCACGGGCCCACGGCTGTCCGTGCTTTGAATTCAGACTTTCTCCGAACACGTCGATGTAGAAGAAGACGTACTGGTCGTGGGGAAGATCAGCCTGCCGGAACTCAACCATCAACTTCCTGAAGACGTCCGGGGAGCAGCAGACGAACATCACTGTGGGAAAAAGAAGGAGAGAGAGATATCACTGGAAGTCTAACCGGACACGTCGGACACAGAACCATCTGAGAAGCCGTCATTGGTTAGTCAATCCTCCTGTTGTCCTCGCGTCGAATCTGTCAATCAAAAAGTTTCTATATATGGGTTTCTTTCAACCAAATTTTAAAACAAAATAACGTGGATGGTTCCATACAACGCTCCTCTCAAGTTAAATAAACGATCAGTTCACTACTTTCATTGAATTTGGGTGTTTTATTCAATTTTATTAGCCTGGTCCTACCAGACTCTGGTACACTATCCTGGTCCTACCAGACTCTGGTACACTATCCTGGTCCTACCAGACTCTGGTCCATTAGCCTGGTCCTACCAGACTCTGGTACACTATCCTGGTCCTACCAGACTCTGGTCCATTAGCCTGGTCCTACCAGACTCTGGTCCATTAGCCTGGTCCTACCAGACTCTGGTCCACTAGCCTGGTCCTACCAGACTCTGGTCCACTAGCCTGGTCCTACCAGACTCTGGTACACTATCCTGGTCCTACCAGACTCTGGTCCATTAGCCTGGTCCTACCAGACTCTGGTCCACTAGCCTGGTCCTACCAGACTCTGGTCCATTAGCCTGTTCCTACCAGACTCTGGTACACTAGCTTGGTCCTACCAGACTCTGGTACACTAGCCTGGTCCTACCAGACTCTGGTACACTAGCCTGGTCCTACCAGACTCTGGTCCATTTCATTGGTCCTTAGAGTCTGGCCACTCTCCATTGACAAGTGTTAACTTCCTTGAAGGCAGGTACTCTGTTGTACTCTGTTGAAGTTTAAAACTATTGGATCTGCCCAGAGCCACTCTGGTAGCCTGGCTCCGCCCTCCTACGTCCTGTCTGGTAGGACCAGGCTAACAAGAGGGGAGACGACAACAACTATCAGCTTAGCATCGCTAGCGTTAGCCTTAGCCAACTCCTTCACCACTAACGGAGCGATCTGGAAAATCAAACTGTTCCTGAACCCCGTGGGGAGGAGGGCCACAACATCATGGCCACCAACACAACTCAGCAAAGATTGTTCTTGCTCGGGCTTTAACTTCTGGATATTTGGCAGCGTTGCCACAACGGACCGAATGGCTTCGCTCGCATCTTTCTCCGCCGCCGTTATGGAACTACAACTCAAACTAGCGCACGGCCTCAACATCATCGTTGTCAGCCACTCCCTCTGTTCGCTGATTGGACCGCCAAATATTTGGAGAAAACCCAAGAATATACCGCAAACCCAGACGGAGTGCTGAAGGAAAATGAAAATTGAGCAGAAGTACGTAGGAGGGCGGAGCCAGGCTACAATTTTATAGTATTTAAAGAAAAATTGATAATAGAAAGATGAAAAACGTAGGAAAAAAATGTCAAAAACATCAGAAAAAGTAACAAAAAACTTGGAAAAAAGTGAAAAAAACGCCCGGAAAATCTTAAAAAATGTCAGGAAAGTGATAGAAACATGAGAAAAGCTTACAAAAACATAAAAAGCGCAAAAAATATTGACAGAAACTTCGAAAAAAAAAGTGACAAAAGTGTAGAAAAAGCCGACCAAAATGTTGAAATTTTTTCCACTTTTTTTTTTTTACTTTTTTTTTTTACATTTTGACCCAGAAAAATCATCTAAGCAAGGAAATTTAATCTAATTAAATCTAATCTAATTTCCTTGCGGGAGTCATCCCAAAAGGATCAATGAAGTCTAAGTCTAAAAACTAAAAGTTGCATCATGGTCGACGGGGAAGACAACACAAGGATTAAAGGGCACGCGCTTTGAAAAAAGATCTGGCAGGTAATTGGATGAACCATCCGTCTATCACGTCCGCCAATGTTGTTTTGGAACGAACAGTCACACCAACCTAACCGCCCGTAGCTGCCAGTATTTTCTCACGGGACGCCGATTGGTTCAGTTTGCTGCTGTTCGGACACAAACGCATTCAATTGAAGCCTGACAAGATGGATTTCTGTGTAATATCACGAGAATCCAGCTGCTGTGCAAGGTAATCAACAGTCGGCCTTGGGTTGGTCTATATTTAAAAAAATAAAGATATGTATATATCTGCCTCCATCCATTTGAGCACACTCAAAGAGGTCTGTCTGGCCAAGCACACCCAAATTCAATCTGAGCGGAAACCATCCCTTTATTTCTCTATCTGCTGTAACCCTCCAACATCGCAGCTCCAGCTACACTGTGCATGTGTCACATCCCATAGGCAGAGAGAGTGTCCCAGGCTTCATTTTGAAAAGCCTTATACACCATATACAAGGTTCAGCTTCAACACATGCTAATGGACGGGTTCGTATGATATCCTCAGTAACTTATGGACAACAACTCGTATGATATCCTGCGAAATTGGAAACTCTTCTGACCCGTTACCATGGCAACTATCAGCAGCTGGTGGAGTCTCCACGCTGCCTCCTGTTTATGTCCAGTATACCAGAATGTTGATGAGATATTTTGGTTTGGGCGTGTAAGTGTAAACGGAGATTAGTTCTTCTACTGGAGCTAAATACACTTGTGTGCACTGAGATCGCTTTTGGCTCAAAACCTTAAAAACACAAAAAATAGCGATGTAAATGTAGCTTATATTTAACCATTTCATCTTTGTTTCTTCCATCAACATTTTGTTTCTCTCCTCCTGCAGATGTGTGTGTGTGTGTGTGTGTGTGTGTGTGTTGGGTTGTGTGTGTGTGTGTGTGTGTGTGTGTGTGTGTGTGTGTTGGGTTGTGTGTGTGTGTGTGTGTGTGTGTGTGTGTGTGTGTGTGTGTGTGTGTGTGTGTGTGTGTGTGTTTTGCTCTGAAAGGCCTCTCATCATCTCATCAGCTGTTTAGTTACATTGACAAAAATCCATTGAGCCTCTGATTCTTCAGTAGCTGATCTATTAGAGACTCAGACAGAATCAATAAGCCTTTGATGGAGTTTATCGGTAAAAAGATACGTGAGGCTTTCAGATTACTCGGGAGAAAACAGCTTTTGTGTTCCCTTTCCCTTTCTTTCAAATGTAAAAGAACATTCACTGACACATTACTTGTTGTTTTATCTTTTAAGGTAATGCATCATAGGTGGAGATTGATTTTGAGCTTTCCATATAGTCATGGTATTATAAAGGAACTATAAATGTCATTTCTAAATCAAAATCCATGCACAAAATGCAACACAAAGTGCTCTGCATGCAAGCAAAGAATCATAGCATTTACAATAAAACAAGGATAGATACGTAAGGATAGATATGTAAAAAAAATAAAATAAAATAAATAATAATAATAAATAAAATAAAATGACAAGTTAATGCAAATCCCTTTTAATGCCACTGATTATTTTAAGCATGTTAACCGCACGTGCGTTCTGTGATTTGGGCCTCCGGTCGCTCCGTGGAAATCTGGAAGTGATGTAGCAGTAACGCTGTGGATGGCTAGAAGGGACACGGCTACGGCTCGGAAGTTACACAAAATGATGCAAAATTACGCAAAAATCAAATATTATATCATGATATAAGTTTAATACTTTCACCCAGGTACTTGTACTTTACTTGAGTCGTTTCTTTTCATGCCACTTTCTACTTCTACTTTCCTGATGATACTTACAGACTTATACTGAAGTAACATTTACAATGCAGGACTTTACTTGTAACAATATCTTTACAGTGTGGTATTAGTACTTTTAGTAAAGTAAAGGACCTGTATACTTCTTCCACCGCTGGCTTTCCCTCAATACTGGACCAATTCAAAACAAGGTAGGGGTTGACAGATAAGTGTTGGAGTCTTAGTATTCGTGCTCTCTGATGCTGAGACTTTTTTTGGCTTCCTCCAACATCTGAGCGCCAGGAAGTCTCCCGAGGCGTGATGACATTCCTCCGGCCCGCCGTTCCTGTCCCTCCGCCTCTATTGTTTCAGGCGTTAATAACCTCTGTGCAGGAAGTTAAACGGTGAAACCACAGAAACCACGCGGGGCTAAAAGCTTTCTTCCGATTGATCCTGAGTGCGGGACTCCTTACCTCCCTCCCTCCCTCCCTCCCTCCCTGCCGCTGCAACTGAATCACTGCACTTTGTTCCTCTCTCCCTGAACTCAAAATACAGATCTAAAAATACTCGCTCTGCACGTTCTAAACCTCTCCGAGTGTATGTATCATCATATTTCATACTTCATATTCTGATGTATGCAGTGAGAGGAGATATCCCAAATCCCCCCCCCCCGCCTCTGTAAAAAAAACCTTTGATCTGAGCGCACGGCGTGAAGTGCCTGGCGCAGCTGCGTTTAGGGCGTGTCCAAATCCACTTTTGCTAGTATGGCGGCGGAAAAAAAAGGGTCCGTGCGCCGGGCGCATGGTTCTAAAGGGTTGGACTTAGTGTCTTCATTAATCAGAGGTGTGTTTTGGGCGTAACATGCAATCAACCAATCAGAGATCATCTCCCATTCCCTTTAAAAGCCAGGCGAGACTGTTTAGCAGAGCCAACGTCGCTGCGTCTGGAGCTAAGCACCGCCCAAGACGATTGTGATTAGTTTAAAGAAATGCAAACAACCCAGAGCGTGTTTTTCTCTCCTATCCCAGAATGCATCTGTTGTGTAGCCAGAAGAACGACTTCCCAACTCGGGAATCGAGAGCATCCGAGGAGCATAAGAATGCACCGTGTGCCTTGGCGGAGCTCTGTGTTCTCCGAGTGCCGTTCCAGTTAATCCTGAGATGTGATGGAGACTTCACATCCAGCTTGTCATTTAAAGAATCACAGAATTAAGCCGCCATGCAGCTGCGCTCTTCACACGAGGGGTGACGGAGAAGAAGAGCAAAAGGTCATGCAGGAAACAAGGTGTTCTTCTCTTTTTAATCTCCTTTCTGTACTTCTGTTCCTCTTTTATCTCACTAATTCTCACTGCTGTCTGAAGCCTTAATGCCAACGCTTTAGCTTTGAAGGTGTCAAGATGATTTAGTTTCCTCACAGCCAGAAGATTAGATAGAAATGATAATAACTTTATGACTTTTTCCAACACAGAAACAAGGAAACAGGACTCCACTAAGTATAACAGTTTGGATACAACCAGCCTTATAGAGCCCCTGATTCAGTATGAACTGCGGTGTAAAATGTACAGTACATAGTAGGGCTGCACAATTAATACAGTACAGCCTTACTACATAGCCGAAAATCCTGACTCAGCACAGGTTGAGCCAAGTTCTCAAAAATAAAATCCATCCACTTGTCAGCGACATTTGTTTTTCTTTTGGAAGGCAGTGAAGTAATTTATTTGGCCATTTTAGGCCTTTATGACATTATGTCTGAAACACACATTAGAATCAGTGACATGTGACCCAGACTAATGGGAGACGCTGTTTTACTACTCCCTGTGTACAAACTAATTATGTTCGGCAATTACACTGAGGCAACAAAACACTGAATGCTGTTAATCTACCGCCAATGAAACTCTGCAAAGCAGCTCAACACCGAGCAGAAAACAGCAGACGGCGATTCCACTGTGGAAACAGGCAACATTTCCTCCACTATGTCTGCTGCCACAAGCCCATTTATCTCTGCTTTGTGTGCCTGCTGTTGGATACAGTCGCGCCTGCTCGGCTGCTGGCGGCAACATGCTCTTTTCATCCGCCTCGGTGTCACTTTAGCAACTAACTTAGATTGGATGTTGTGTTCGTGGCGGTGGAGAGGTGTTTGTGACCGGGGGACAATTTACTACTAACTAATTTAAAGTAAAGGGCACACCTCCACCCCTCAAAAGACGTCTTAAGCGTTGGCTCTGCCATCTTTGTTTCCTCTACTCGGACGAGTGTTATGGTGTTACATAAACACGCACGCAAACGGATATTTGATTCATAAATTCTCATTCCGTTACGCAGATGGTTGAATAACCAGTAACGCAAGTTACGCGATAATTATTGGATAAGTAACTGTAATGTGATTACTGAGTTATCAACAGTAATGCGTTACAGACAAATGTATTCCGATTACAGTAACGCGTTACTTAACACTGGTAGCTAGTGCTAGCTTCTTTCATTAGAACAGTGTTGGCAAAGTCCTCATAATGGAGGCGCTCGAACCAAAATTAATATGTAGTTTTTGCTTGAAAAATGACAGTTATCAATTATTAAAATAGATGACAATTCAGTTTCTGTCGGTTAATGTTTTATTCTCTAAATTAAACTACAAAGGCATAGTTTAAAATGTGCTTTAACCAATGAAAGTTTTTCACACATTGGCTCTGAGGACTGAAGTCTTCAGACTACGCTGCTGCCACAGAAAGAGGAAACACTCCCCGCTTTGTCCCGCCAAAATAAAAGGTCATGAGAAATATCACTGCTTCTAACCTTTTACACTCCCACTTGTGTGGTTACGGTGATTGAGATGAAAACATTTTCTAAAGCTCTAATGAGATGCTGTGATCTTTCCCGGCTAGCTGTACATCATTTCTGCATAACTTTAATGTTGGGTACATTCAGTTCTCATTAAAGCCGCTCAGTGAATCGTCAGATGTCTCCTGAGAAGATTCAAAATGTACATCTGCACAACCACACTCTGAGGCAAAGATGTAAATTGGAAAATGTTTTAAGCTTGTGCTAAAGAATGTGCACTTATCCGAAGATGTTTAACTCCAATTTAATCTGGAGGAGACTAACAGAAAGACCTGCAGTTCCTGCTAAACTTTAAGCCCTAAAAGGCCTTTACATATCGGGGGCGTGATAATTAAAGGTCCCATGGCATGAAAATGCTTTTTAACATTACTATGAGTTCCCCCAGCCTGCCTGTGGTCCCCCAGTGACTAGAAATGGTGATAGGTGTAAACCGAGCCCTGGGTATCCTGCTCTGCCTTTGAGAAAATGAAAGCTCAGATGGGCCGATCTGGAATCTTCCCTTTATGATGTCATAAGGGGAAAGGTTACCTCCCCTTTTTCTCCCCGTTGGTCAGGGCCACACCCCCACCACCCACCTTGCCCCCCCTCTCTCCTCCTCAATAGCATTTAAAGCTACAGACACAGAAATGGCACATCCTAAGGAAAGCTCATTGTGGGACTGGCTCTAGTGGCTGTAATTCTGTACCAAGGCTGAATTTCGGGACAGAGACTTAAGATACAGTATTAGGGGACCACTAAGGCCTATATAAAAGAGACTTCAGATACAGTATTAGGGACCACTAAGGTCTATATAAAAAAGACTTCAGATACAGTATTAGAGGAACACTAAGGTCTATATAAAAGAGACTTCAGATACAGTATTAGGGGACCACTAAGGCCTATATAAAAGAGACTTCAGATACAGTATTAGGGGACCACTAAGGCCTATTTAAAAGAATCCAAAGAGCACCATGTCATGGGACCTTTAATTTTGAGCTACAGCTACTGCTACCTTCCCAGTGTGTCACATGATCCAAACTCTATGTGCATTGTTTTCATAGCTGCTTCTGAATGTGGCAGACACCCCCCACCCCCACCCCCCTCCCCCGGAACTGCCACAACAAACGCTTCCTTCCATCAGCAGCAACATTGATTACTGAGCACAGACAGGATGGAGAGACCACTCAGACATTTAATCACTTATTGACTGACTGAAGGGAACTGTGGAACAACATTGACGCTTTTAGAGGGAATATGAGTTTTGCGTCAAGCTTAAAGAGATATTTTGTTTTGGTTATGTTCAACCTGTAGCCTTTTTTTCCATGCATTGAACAAATATCTTTAATATTGGTCTAGTATTGAGCGAGAACGCTGTAACTGGCAGCCGTGAACCAAGCTGTAATGTAACTGTACAGGACAAATGTTCAGCGTCAATTTCCATCCACTAAAAGTGCTGACAGACTCAGATTATTGTTCTAAGTGTCTGACAACATTATGAAAGGATCCCTGCAGAGATAGACCTTTTTGTTAAAGAGTAAGATCCTTTTTGTTAAACATGAAACAGCCCCGAAATCACCATCACCAAACCCACCAGACTCCATGTAAATAATCAGGACTTTTAGCGTGTATAGAGCCAGCATATTCCCACATGTAAATGTGTAAATTAAGGGTTTATTTCAACCAAACGAATGCCGAACAGTGGACAGAGGAACCTAGACATTTTTTACAGTTTTATTTTGTTTCTGTAGACTTTGAATGAAGTGTGTTTTACGCTGATAAAAGTCCTGATTATTTACATGGAGTCTGGTGTAGTTTGGTGAAGGTGATTTCTGGACTTTTTCATGTTAAACAAAAAGGATCTTACTCTTTAACAAAAAGGTCTATCTCCTTTCCATAATGTTGTCAGACACTTAGAATAATAATCTGAGCCTGTCAGCAGCAAAAACAGAACTTTTAGTGGACGGATGTTGAAGGTTTGCAATAACCCATTAATGTTATATTGCAGCTTGAGTTGTCTCTCCTTTCTCCGAAACAGTTTGTAACAAGTTGCTTCTCCTTAATGTTCTCAGAGCGGAGGGAACAATATCTTAATGAGTGGTTGTTTTGCAGTGTCTTTATTACCTCAATGGAAGCCTGACACAGCTAATTGGGTCTGCCTGCTTGCCGTCAGTGAAATCTGCGACCCTAATGTTCCTGTGCATGGCGCCACGCCGGATGCTGCTCCATCGGCTTCGCTCTCCGGCTCTTAAATTAGATACTTGTGTGGAAGCCCTGCTATAAGAAGGCTGTCAGCTTCTTCATTAAGTCCAGAGCCTTTCAATTACACTCGGTTTGTGTTTGTTGGCTTCACACACACACACCTCAGACTCTTTCCCACAGAGAGATAGACTGAAGTTGCAAAACAACTAGATTTGGGTGAGCGTCTGATTGTGGTGTCTATGTTATGGTGCCATACATATAGATATATATATATAATATCTTTACATAACCCAACCTGACAGTTTCAGCAGGAGATGTACTGTATGCCTCTTCAAAGTTAACAGATAATTTGCTATGAATACGGCAGTTATTTCTGTTTCTTTGCATGCATTTCTCTTTCATAAACACATAAATATGAAGGCTGAAATCTATATCTTTTGAGGATGTGGGCTGGATACAAGTACGTATTTACTGTTCAACAAAAATCAACAAAAATTTAAATTGTATGCAATGATTACATTCAAATCACAGGAGCAATTTACTGCTTTGCTCAACTTGAACACAGCAGGTTGATTCTGTTACTGATTGTCTGACAGTTGTCTCGAGCTCCTCTCCACTGATTACCTTGTCACAGCACAACCACAATCGAGCCAGCAGAGCGGCCGATAAGTAGCCCACCGATACATACTTGTGTCTCTGCCCTCCGGCACAGGACAATGACGCCATTCCTAATTGCATCTACACAGCTCTGATGTGCTCGATTGTTTTTCCAACGGTGGAAACAGCCGCCAACGAGCACTACATCTCTTCTATTAGATTTGCAGCAGGCGACGGGATAAATCCTAAGAAAGAAAGCCATTTTTTAAGCTTAAAAACTCAATAACTCCAATAATTAATACACAGACATTCACGCTGTTCTCATGAACCATTCATATATAGCTAGGGAAAGTAAAGTACTGTAATTGGTAACATTAAATGTTACCAATTACAGTACTTTACTGGTCAGCAGCACATTGACTGCTGCTGTATAAGAGCGTGAAGATCCTCATAGGGAGGATGTCGGGGGGGTGTTTGGCTCCTAAAACACAGGGCTTTCAAGCCGGGGAGCAGAGTTCATGTCACAGAGAAGTTAACCCTTATGTTGTCGTTGGGTCAAATTGGGTTTCTCCTCACAGGATTTCCTCGTTTCTTCTTATATGCTGCCTTCGTGGGACGGACAAAGACGTGAGGAAAGGGAAGCAAGTGAACGAAACGTGGATGCAATTTAACAACCAGAGAAGTACTGTCTCTGTTTGACTGACTGTCTGTCTGTCTGTCTGTCTGCTTGTCTGTCTGTGTTTGACTGTCTCTCTGTCTGTACTAGATATTCTAAATGGCAGGTGGTGCAGCTGTCAATGGCCCAATCCCAAAGTGAGCCCTGAGGACTAAGGATTAAACAAAGATGTTGCTGACACTTGCCGGTTTGGGAATTTTCATTTTAAGTTTGTTGCTTTCCACAGGGCCGAGGCCCAGGAGACGGCTGCCTGATTCCACGTTTTTTCAAACTCGTACAAGCTGAACAACAGGCTGGTCTGCTCCGTGGTCGTGGTCGTGGTCGTGCTGTTGTTTACCTTTGTAATGTCCGGATTTCCCTACGGTCTCCGCGGTAAACGTCACAACGTATTGAACTGTGGGTAATTCCCTTTGGTGAAGTCTGCAGCGATACAGACTCACGGAAAGGGCTCGGTAAGTGTGTCCTCAAACCCTCACGCCCTTTGAAATTTGACACTGGGACGACCCTAAGACCTTACGAATTTCACGAGGACGCGCACCAAAGTCCGTGAGTCTGTGAGTCCGGACTTTGGGATTGGGCCATTATGTAGTTTCTTGGCCTTCCTTTTATTGATATGGTCATGTTGTACAACAGCATGAACTCTGCAATCACGTTGAACTACGTCTGAGACTGTTCTTCCCTTCAGGTTTATAATAATCCTACAAAAGTAATTCTTCATTTCTTACACTGCACTATAACTTGTATTCTTAAGTCTTAATCTATTTTAGCTGTTTCTTATATTCTCTTTAACATATGTTTTGGATTGTTTTAAACTGCCCTTTAACGTTTTATTCATGTAAAGCACTTTGAATTACCTTGTTACTGAAATGTGCTATACAAATAACATAGAGCTGCAAAAATAATCAATGAATCAATAAGTCATTTCTTATGAAAAACAAAGTGAATCTTGTGTAATGTCAGCTTGTTGACTGTGAATATGTTCTCGTATCTTCTCTCCTATGGGACAGTAATCTGAATATCTTCTAGTCTCTTCTCTCCTCTGGGACAGTAATCTGAATATCTTCTAGTCTCTTCTCTCCTCTGACAGTAATCTGAATATCTTCTAGTCTCTTCTCTCCTCTGACAGTAATCTGAATATCTTCTAGTTTCTTCTCTCCTCTGTGACAGTAATCTGAATATATTCTAGTATCTTCTCTCCTCTGGGACAGTAATCTGAATATCTTCTAGTCTCTTCTCTCCTCTGACAGTAATCTGAATATCTTCTAGTCTCTTCTCTCCTCTGGGACAGTAAACTGAATATCTTTGAGTTGTGGACAAAACAAGACATTTGAGGACGTCATCTTGGGCTTTTTTGGGAAACACTGATCCACATTTTTTGACATTTTAGAGACTGAACAACTAACCCATTCATCCAGGAACTAATCCACACATTAATCGATAATGAAAATAATCATTAGTTGCAGCCCTAAAACAAAACTGCCTTGCCTTGGCTCACAATAACTCCACGTTACAGTGTATGGATCATATGTATGTCAGCGCTGTGTTTAGGATGCTGTAGTGAGACGAGCTGCAGATAAAGAGAAACAGATGAGGTTTGGTGTGACGCAGGTCGGTCAGAGCAGGCAGCAGGGGCGCCCGGATAGCTCAGTTGGTTGGTTGGTCCGACTCCGACCTGCGGCCCTTTGCTGCATGTCATTCCCCCCTCTCTCTCTCTCTCCCCCCTTTCATGTCTTCAGCTGTCCTGTCAATAAAGGCCTAAAAATGCCCCAAAAAATAATCTTAAAAAAAAAAAGAGTAGGCGGCTGCTCCATTTCCCCGTCATGTTGAACATTCACTGAGCATACTGTCCATTTGGCTTCTCGCCCAGGGGCCGAGATTTCTCGCCTGGGGAGGTAATTGGCTGAGGCCGAAGCTGCGGGAGGAGAGGGAATGGAGACACACTGCGAGATCTGACACAACAGCGTGTTGTCATGTGCTTTACGCTCGCTGCAGAGTCCCAGAGGGCTCTCCTGCAGAGGAAGTTCACGAGCCAGCAGAACAACAGCTCCAGTTCTTGCCTCATTTCAACCTTTACTCTCTATCATCATCAGTCCAGCCCAGTCATAGAGACCTGACTTTACTTTAACGAACAACGTTGAACGCAGAGTTATGGATGTGATATTTTCTGGCATTGTATAGACCACAGGTGTCAAGCTCAAGGCCTGCGGGCCAATTCCGGCCCCTTGCAGATTTTGATCCGGCCCTCACATCAATTTAGGTTCACAATAAATGTTGGCACACATAGCTTTTTGTCACTTTTGCGGACGCTTTTTTCAACGTTTTTGCCACTTTTTCAGATGTTTTTTTCTGATGTTTTTGATGCTTTTGCAACCTTTTTTAATGTTTTTTTTTCTATTATGGCTAAGGAACTTTTTTAGGACTTTATGTCGACCAAACTGTAAGTGAGAAGACTTTATAGGACATACGATAATACGGTCAAAGATATTTGACTTTTCTCTTAAATAAAACCATGTCAATAAACTCTACATCTGGCCCTTGATGTGATTCTCATTTTCCAGTGTGGCCCTCACTGAAGTTAAGTTTGACACCCCTGGTATAGACCAAACAACTATTAATGATTAATCATCAACAGATTCATCAACTATTCTAATAATCGTTAGCTGTGATCCTAAATGACTGTGACTACTATCTAATAAACCGGAACCAAAACACCAGCAGGAGCCAGTTCTTACCTCCCAGAGGAAGATAAGCCTAAATCCATAACAGCACTGAGAAGGGACAGCAGGTATGAAGCTGGTTGACAGTTGATCTGAGTGACTCAAGGCCCATTCATGCATATCTGCAGCCTCCAGGCGTCTGCGACAGCTTGGAGGGCTGGCAGGGGGGGGTTGAGTCATGTAAAATTCAAGTTTCTTACTCAATATTCAGATTCTGCGCTTAACTTGCAAGGAGCGTTGTATGGAACCATCCATGTAATTTTTGGACAATTTGGATGAAAGAATCCCAAATTTCTGATGAAGAAACTTTTTTAAATCGGGTCAAATTTGACCCGAGGACAACAGGAGGGTTAAACTCACACTGATATTCAGACATGTGACGGACACGGGAGATGTAATTTCACTGTTTGGCCGTTGTATTAAATTGGCTTCAAAGCCCGGCACACTTCCTTGGGGCTTCCTAAAGCTATAACGCCAGCTCACGTTCTTGAACGACCTGACAAAACTAATGTTTGTTATGCTAAATATGTCTTTTAGCTGTGTAAATATCTAATGTTAGCAAAAGAAAATATTAACTTGTGCTGTAGGGTTGGGCATCGTGATTCCAATTGCAATTTTTTGAGAGGTGGAGTTCAAACGGGTCACATGCTTATTTTCACAAATAAGAGGAAAGTTTTGTTTTGATTCAAAGGTGGGTTGCAGTTTTACCGGGCTTTTTCAATGTAAAATAAAGCCACACTAGAGCGCTGCTTGCTGTGCTCCATGGCTGCAACACAACAAGCGCCTGGCCACAAATCTTGCGCATATTGAATTGGGAAGCGATGATCAAATTTTAAACCAAATCCTCCGAACTATTCCAATAAAGAAACAATTCTACTTGGAATCGTTATTTTTGAATCGATTCCAAGTAGGAATCGCTTCTCGATGCCCAATCCTACCTGTAAGTGAACACAGGTTTTGGTTTTGGCCTCTGTACAGGCACAATGGCACAAAATGTGGCAACCTCACTGTGTAACAAGACTTCAGGAAGCTGCACGAGTGTTGTTCAATAAGAAATAGTTCCCAGATGTGGATAGACTTATTCCTTTAAACCAAAAGGAGCCCGCAGCACGGTCCAAACAACGACAAATGCACTAATTTTAAATTAAATAACGTGATTTGAATATCAAACTCAGTTTAAACTTCTTTGGGAAATTGCTTAGTCACATGCTTTCCAGGAGTGAGATGAAAAAACACACGTCCTGTGTGTTCAGAACAGAGCTGGAGCATGAATGTTTAATAAGAACTGGATACAGAGTTCGAGAAAAAATTACTGCAAAGGGTCATCGGGTCTGCAGAAAAGATTATTGGCTGCTTGCTGCCCACACTGACAGCATTGCCTCATCCTGCTACCTCAGCAGAGCAACAAACATAATCAAGGACTCCTATCACCCAGGCCATGAACACTTTCAGTTACCCCCCTCAGGAAGGTGTAACAGGTCTGTCAGAAGAACCCGCACATCCAGGTTCAGAGACTGCTTTTTCTCCACAGCCATCACAACTCTAAACATTTTTATTAATTACAGAAACAGGATTTCATCACGCTGAATGATTATCTTGCCTGTTTTGCACTGCATTTGCACTTTTCCAGCACTGTGATCTTTTAAAGAAAAAATAATTTTTGGTGCGAGAGTTCGTTGTATACTAGTATGCACTGGAAGCACCTGTCCCGTTATGTGTATGTGAGGGTGTGGTTTGTGGAAGGGTATGGCGTGTGCGTATGAATGTATACTTCTAGGCAACAGAAGGAGTAGCACTTAAATTTCATTGTGACAATGTTTTACAATGACAAATAAATGATTCTGATTCTGAGGCGGAGCCCCATCGATTTCTATGACAGTTGCTCAGTAGCACATGAAGCCATCGGGGTGTGACGGCGCAGTGGATATCACACGCCTTTGGTGTGGGAGACCTCAACCAATGTGTCCCTGAGCAAGACACTCAATCCTAAGTGGTAACTAACTTTACTCGGTACGTTACATTAGCTCCGTAATGATGGTACTCTGTTAGCTTAGAACTCACAATGCGTTGTGTTTCTCACTCCCGCTAAGTCATTGTCCATAAGACGTGACACATGCGGGTAGGCCAAGGCGAGAAGAGGGAGATTAGCTAATGTTAGCCAACATATTTATAAAGAAAAGTCACATTCGAATAGTCAATTCAGCATTTTCGGTATTCGTTCCAACAGCCCTACAGTCCAAAGTTCATAAATACACCTACGAACATGTCTAAAGCTCACTGATTAACACGTTGTGTCTCATTTGTTTAATCTGTAAACCAACACAACTGTTTGTGGTTTTAGGGGGAAGCTGTGTGTTTGTACTATTTCTTCCCGCCCAAAACTTCTGTTCAGACGGTTTAGAAGCGAGATGCTGTCAACTCAGAGTAACTTCCGTCCCTGTGTCACGTGGGTTTGTCCACTGTCATGCCTCTTTAGGAGACTAGCGGCAAGTCCTGAATGCATTGATTCCAATGGGAGAACTGAAAATGAACACAGATTATGAGCAATTATTTCCCCCCGTAGTCACCAAAGTAAATATTGGACTCTTTTTCACAAGCCACATATCTCCAGAACATTCTGACGCAGATGGACACATCAGGTGGAAATTTACTTTACTCAAGACCTCTTTCTGTCTCAGGAACAAACTTGTGCAAGATCTAGCAACACAGTAAAGCTGATGTCAGCTAATGTTCCCCAACGTCGTAACACAACACCTCTGTACAGGCACGATGGTTCCAAATCTGGCAACCTCACGGTGCGTCAAGACTTCAGGAAGCTGCACTGTTGACGGTTGTTCAACAAGAAGTAGTTCCCACATGTGGAGATACTTTTATTCCTTTAAACCAACAGCATCCCAAAGAAAGAACTGATTTTAAATAAAATAACTTTATTTAAATATCAGTGCTCATATTATGCTTTTTGGCTTTTTCCCCTTTCCTTTATTGTGTTATATATCTTTTTTTGTGCATGTTATAGGTTTACAAAGTGAAAAAGCCCAAAGTACCCCCCAAAGGGACTTACCATCTCCAACAGAAAACACTGTTCACCAACTGCTCCAAACAGCTCTATTGTAGTCCAGCCTTTACCTCAGAGACAAACGTGGTCACTTTGGAACACACGTTATAATGCTCGCCTAGCTGCTAGCATGGCACGCCCTCATACTCTGCTTCTGACTAGCTAGTAGTCCTTACCTAGGTACTGTCAGGGCACGCCCTCATACTCTGCTTCTGACTGGCTAGTAGTCCTTACCTAGGTACTGTCAGGACACGCCCTCATACTCTGCTTCTGACTGGCTAGTAGTCCTTACCTAGCTACTGTCAGGGCCCTCATACTCTGCTTCTGACTGGCTAGTAGTCCTTATCTAGGTACTGTCAGAGCACGCCCTCATACTCTGCTTCTGACTGGCTAGTAGTCCTTACCTAGGTACTGTCAGGGCCCTCATACTCTGCTTCTGACTGGCTAGTAGTCCTTACCTAGGTACTGTCAGGACACGCAGAGAGCTCAACACACAGGGTGAAAAGAGGAGCTGTAGCAATGTGCAGTACAACAAATATATGGTGTTTTTTTAAATTAAACTATGTAAACCTTTTCTGATATAACCTCTAACAATTATCGACCTGAAAATGAGCATAATATCAGCACTTTAAAATATGCATCAGATTTAAAACATCAGAGGGAACAAGAATAATCAGGATATATATTTGTATAAAAGGGGTTAACTACTGCTGGATATCAATGAGTCAGTGTTTCTGGTGGAAATGTAGCCAAAGTTAATGTCTGTAGGTGCACTGAGACAATCTGAACCCCCTGAACTTTAGTGCTGATGTCTTCACGTCTCCGTCCAGTTTGATATCACTGCTCTGGCTGCAGCTGTCCATGTCTCTGCCCAGATGAAATCCGGCTCCTCGGCTCTCAGATTCCAGCATATTAATCTTTAACTACTGCCAGATGGACGGGAACAGCAGCGAGGAAGAGGAAAAGAGGGCTGAGGCACGGCCTTGTGGGTAGATTTGTTCAGGATGATCGACTGCCCGCTTCGCCGCGGCGACGACGATGGGACCGGAGGCCGTGACATCACCCGCTCCTGTGCGGGAAGACGAGGTCACGGAGCGTGTGGTGTCAGCGAGTGTTTGAGCTCCAATTACATAGGTTTCAGTTTACACTTTGGGGCCAAAGAGTTTGGAAACGACGGCTTCAGGGACGGAGGAGAGAGGATTTTTAGAAACACTGAGTGTTAACGAGTCGAAGACCGCCCAGGCATCCCTATTTTTTTTAATCAAGCCAACTGTTCAATCATATTTCCTGTACATTTGATTTCAGGACCTGACCGAGATTCATCTGATCTTCTGAGAAATGTATTTTTAGTAGAGATGCGCCAAATCCAGGATCCAGAATTTTTATTCCACTGAACAGACCCCTATGCTCGCACCACGCTGGTCGACGTTATCACGGCGCCGTTGATCACGGCGCCGTTGATTACAGGAAGGTGTTTCCGTAGGTGGAGCGTTCAATGCAGCAGGCTGTGAGGAAGTGGAAATGGAACTGGTGAGCAGAAAAAGTGATGTTTGGCAGCACTTTCAGTCAAAAGAAGGCCGTTCAAGTCCAGCTACATGTTCAATCTGCAATGCTGATTAGTCTGGTGGTGGCGAGGACCCTAAACAACACACAACATCACCGCTGTTACAACATCTGGTATCAAACATCTGGAAGAATACTACTTCTTCATCTTTGTATATAAAAAAAGATTTTTATTTTCAGTTCCTTCAGTTCATTTTTCTTTAAGTCTGAGATGATGTGGCAGGATTCTGCTAGCGTCACTCAGCTCTGGCTTCAGTTTCCTTAACTCGCTGTCCTTTAATGATTTAATTTTCTCCGCCCTCCGTGTGTGATCTGAGATCTTACACAGTCTGTTTTAATATGAAAGCCGTCACGTTATCTTCATAATCACTGTCTGTTATTTGACAGCATGCCGTGTTTGGTTGTTTTTCCTTTTGTGGCTGAAAGGATCCAAAGGACCCAAAGCACACAGCGAGATGGTTTGATAAATTTGCAATTACAAACGTCTGGTGATTAGACTCGAGGCCTCTTGCGTTCGCTCCTTCTTTTTGTTCCCGCTGTGATTAGACGCCTCCGTCTACGCTCTCACACAAAGTGTCTTTATCAGTGATTATTGAGCAACCTCGTTCTTCATTTCGCCGCCCTGATGAGCACAGATTGCAGAGTAAACACATAACGATGACGACTGTGGAAGCTCCACTGAAGACTGAGCAAACGTCAGCAAGAGAGCAGATTTACAGACTGAGTACACACAACTGCAACATCTGTGCAACGTCTGGCGCCTTTAGATCGCTGCCTGTACATTAGATAACTGGATTCACTTGTCTAATTCTGGTTTCAAGAAGAACTTAGACTCACATTGCCAGCTCTGAGGAAGGTCTGGCAACACCACAAATGCATTCTGGGATAGGAGAAAAAAACACTCTGGGTTGTATACATTTCCTTAAACCAATCACAGTGGGCCTCATTCACCAATATCTTCCTAAGTTTTCTCTTAAATATGTTGTTAAGAAAGTCCCTAAGAAAAGTCTACGTCGGATTCATGACGTGTTCTTAAAAAACAGAATTGTTCGCACCTGTGTTCTTAGGATTGATGAATCCCACGTCTTCGTAATTGAAAGTGCATGCCAGTTGTTCCTAATTAGCATAAGAAAATGCCCCGCACATTCCCATATAAGGACATGACACTTCCTGTGCACCTCCTAGGAAGCGGGAGACCGCCTTTGCAGATGACTTGTACATTGCAGTGGTGGAGGAAGTACTGAATCTCAGTACTTAAGTAAAAGTACAAATAACCAGAGACATATTTACTTTAGTAAAAGTAGAAGATGTCCACTACCACAAACAAGGCCAGCTGGCTTTTGAAGGTCCTATCCTAACCAGCATAAAACGGAAATATGTTGTTAGAATCTGAACGTGGTTGGTTTTATTCCTGGAGGTATTTTAAGACAGTTTTATTTTCTTTAACCATGCAAATAAGCAAATAAAGTGTGTGAAGCAGCGACAATGGGAAGGAGATGTGAAGAGGTCCAGCCAAATAAATAAGATATGAACGCGTCTTGCGCTGCCTGGCGGAGCAGTAAACGACGCTGTGGAGAGAAATAGATGGCAACTATGATTTAAAAACGGGAAAAATAAAAAAACAAACATTTTCATTTTTACTTTTACCGGAGGCTGTATTACCGAGGGCCAGCGACTGGAGCACCGGAGCAGTCTTGGAAGCCGACGAAGGGTCGGTGGTGCCCCATATATATATATATATGTATATATATATATATATATATATATATATATATATATATATATATATATATATATATATATATATATATATAGCAACCAAACTTCACTGGTGAGACAAACGTGGGACGGTCAGGAAGATGTTTTGTCAGGAGGGAAAACCAGAAAATGTAACGCAACGTTGTAGAAATGTAGTGGAGTAGAAAGTATAGATAATTGCTGCAAAATGTAACTGCACTTTTGACTTAAGTAAAGTACAGATACGTGAAAAATGCACTTAAGTACAATAACGAAGAATTTGTACTTTGTTAAATTCCACCACTGCATTTTGGCCCTATAAATGGCTTGATCAAACACCAAATAACGCAGGATTTAATCAGGTTAATTGCTGATGTAAATTGCAGTGTTAGTGTTTCTTTGCATACTATGATTTTTTTTTTTTCAACAAATGATCAGAAATACAGTACAATACTATCATTGCAAACGACTGTAGAATTAAATAAAATGCAGTAACCAATTATTTGGAGCAAATTGTCATCACTCAAATGTAGGTAAGAGTGCTCTTGAGTATTCGTAGCTTTTGTTCTTAGCTAAGAACAAATCCAAGATAAGAATGTCAGAATCGCCGTAAAAAGTGCGTAAGCGGGGTTTAAGAACACATTTCTTCGTAAGAACGGTTGGTGAATGAGGCCCACTCATCTTCTGTAAGTTCCGGACTTGGTCGGGGCCCCCTTGCATTACTTTTTAAAGCTCTGGGTCAGATCAATTTGGCTTAATTTTTCATTGTGCAGTGTAAAACCACTTGGTTAAAGTTAGGGAAAGATGGTGGATGGGGTTCCAAAATGTACGTTTAAGTGACATGCGGGACAAGAATGGGGCACGAACCCTCGGTTTTGATACTAATCGCTAATTTTGTCGCTCTTAAAAGGTGCTCTAAGGGTGACGTGACTTCTTGTTGATGTTCGAAGTATTGTCAAACGAAACGGAGGCTAGCTCGCCCCTCCCTGCTCTAGAGATCTAGCGCTAGCTGCTAGAAACCTATATGTTGTACTTACCAAGGTTAGCGCTGACGCTAGCTAATTATAGCCTTGTGTAGCTATTTGTTCATCAGAACGTCGTTTCTTTGGTCGGGTGTCGGCCATATCAAAATTCAAGAGACTATAATTCTAACGTTTGTCGTTGTCTAGGACAGCTCTCCTCTAGCTAACTTCCCTCTTCAGGCTTCTCTCTCCTCCACTCCCCACACCCCCCTTTATGTGCATGCGCACTAACCCTCCAACCCTCCAACCCCCACCCTCAAATCTGAGCACTGTTTGTTATGTTTGGTGGTTCAGGTTGGCACTGTTTGTTTTTGTTGCCGTTTGTGGAGCCTGGGCTGTCTACTGAGACCGCGTTTTTTACAGCGTGTTCAGGGGACAGGCAGCTAGCAGATAGTGAGGAGATATTTTTTACAGTGTGTTCAGGGGACAGGCAGCTAGCAGATAATGAGGAGATGTTTGCTGTATGTGATAACAAATTTGTAGCCTAAAAAACGCATGACATCGCTTAGAGCACCTTTAAAGGACAATTCCGGCGCAAATTGAACCTAGGGGTAATAACATATTTGTACCGAGTCAAATGTTCTCTGGGATATGTTTTCATGCTAATCGAATGTGTCTCTAGCTTGAAACAAGCTAGCGCAAACCGGGGGTTAGCTGCTAATGCTAGCTTTCGGGGCACAGGTGAAATCACTATTTGGATGAACTTATCTTGGATAACAGTCATGAGCAGTCGAATCACAAACGCTGTGTTTGAGCTATGTTACTGGTTACTGGTTGCACGGCGTTTGTCGTTCGACTGGTCATGACAACGGCGGCCACATGTAAACATTAACGCTACTGTCTTTATAATCTATCTTTGTAATAAACTGTCTGTACACTTACAACGTTCTCAATGCTTTGGTTTGCATGTAGGGACCCTCATTATGCTACCGTTTAAGTGTGGTGCTATTTCGAGCCTTGTTAGTGGTATCAAATAGTGATTTACCCTGTGCCCCGAAAGCTAGCGCTAGCAGCTTAACCCCTAGGTCCATTTTGTGCCGGAATTGTCCTTTAATACTACGTCATCTTACGTATCTGACTCTGAGAGACCAAGAATTAGTATTTCACGAGTTGGCAATGACAATGGGTTGCTAGAGGGCATCATGTGACGAAAGTTTAACTCCACAGTTTAGCAGCTGCAGTTTGTTTAAAGTAAAATTTGGAGCAATGTTACACTTCGTCTATGGGGAACGTGGGATTGTTTTCCCCCAGAAAGGGGCGTGGTGATGAGACCTTCCCTCGGATGACGTATTGCCGGCCTAACATTACATTTTCTTCGACGCCCAGTGCACTTCCTGGGGGCCTAATTGACACATGGAGAGAGACAACCATTAACACACTCACACCTACTGGCAATTATTCTCTATTATTAGTCCAGAGGTGGTCACAGAGCACACTGTGGTATCTGTATAGTCAACAGCTGGCTGCTGGAGAACTGTTTCTAAAATTGTTGCAGGGCTTAGACACTGAATCTGCATTATGTAACGTCATTTAGAGGGACGCACGGTGTCTAAAATGAGTCACGGTTGGCATCAAGGCGCCTCCTGTATAAAAGCACCTAGTGTGAAGAAGAAAGTCTTGGGAAATGTAACTTTCCTCTACGGTTAGATAACATATGAAACAGGATGTGAAGACAGAATGAAGCGATCAGAAACAGGCGGCTCAGACACCGAACGACACTGACATGAGCCTTGACTGTGTTGCCGCGTTCAGCCATGAACTGTACCAAAGCTCAGCCTGAATATCAGAGCTTTTGGCTCCTTTAATGTTTGTAATCTGACAGCCAAACACACACACAGCTGCAGCCCACGGTAATGTGCTGTCGGTTAGATAAGACCAGACCTGCTGGCTGTAATGCATCAAGTTTATACAGGTTATTTCATATGTAGCAAGAATCACATTGTGTACCACAAGTTTATGATATATGAGTCAATAATTTATGTATGGAAGGATGAAGACTCATGCAGTGGTTGTAAATAATTCATTAGTCGTCTACTCTCAGATCCTGGTACAACAGTCTCCTACAATATGGATGTTTATATCCTAGAGAAAGTAAATGCAGTGTCTGTCATAAGTCTTTGCTGCAGCAGTTAAGCAAAATGAATGTAAAATGCGGCAAAAAAGCACCAAAAGCGTTGAAAAAAAGTGTGAAATTTTGATTTACATACTTTCTCTTCTTGTTATTATTAAACTATTTGCATAGAATAATATTATACTTGAACTCTAAACAAGATAACATGGAGCCATTACTTGTCCTTGTCTAAAGCACGGTGTGTTCCTGAAGGCATACATGCCCTCCCAGACCAGATAGGGGAGACGTCATCGACTCGGACAGATAAACAACTGACGACACCAACACTTGTATCATGATTATCACATTCTACGTTGTATTACAAAAGCTGCTGTAGAGAGCTTTTCATTAGGTCATTGTCTTGTACTATTCCGTAGTGCGGAGAAGGCCTCCTCGTTGGGTTCTCGAGTAAAATGAACTTTAATACCTCTTCAGTGGTCTCTGTCTATCATTTGATAATGAAAATATTCTAACAAAAAGCATCAAACGAACTGAAAGACTTTTCGGGGCCTATCATGCACCCGGCGCAGCGCAAAGTGTCTTTGCTAGTTCAAGACGGACACAGTTGTCAGTTTCCCGTCCAGCGCCCGCGTCGTTTAAATAGCAAATGCACCTGCGCCCATCTGTGTGCCCATGGGCATGCTGGTCTTACAGGGAGGTGTGTTCAGGTGCATTCTGGGCGTGCTGGTCTTACAGGGAGGTGTGTTCAGGTGCATTCTGGGCGTGCTGTTCTTACAGGGAGGTGTGTTCAGGTGCATTCTGGGCGTGCTGGTCTTACAGGGAGGTGTGTTCAGGTGCATTCTGGGCGTGCTGTTCTTACAGGGAGGTGTGTTCAGGTGCATTCTGGGCGTGCTGTTCTTACAGGGAGGTGTGTTCAGGTGCATCCTGGGCTTGCTGGTCTTACAGGGAGGTGTGTTCAGGTGCATTCTGGGCATGCTGGTCTTACAGGGAGGTGTGTTCAGGTGCATTCTGGGTGTATTGCTATCTTGAGGCAGCGAGAAGTGATCGCGCCATTGACCAACAAAAACCTGGTCTAAAGTCAATAACGCAGCATTTCATTGTTATTTTAACAGCAAATTAGTAAAATGCTCCTAGGCTCGTGCACAGCGCGCACACACTATGCTTGTTACACACACAGGGACGCACAGCAGCACACACACATGCAGAAGATTACAAATAAAAATATTACGGTGCAAATCTGTCATCATAATAGCAATGCGCCAAGGTCCATAGGTCCCAGGCTTTGAAAAGGAATGGAAGATGACACTAATTGGGTTATTGGTGCGATTAGATCGTTAAAATAGGGCCCAATGAGTTAAAGAGACAGGAAGTGAAGGTATAAACTGCTTCATTAACGAGGCTCCAACTGTTCAAATCATCTTTAAGGTTTTCATTTGTTTGTTTTTAGGAAACTCTTATTGTAAAGAGTAAGGCTTCTCCATGCTATCAATTGTCTTTACTTTTTTATTATTGATGTTATATTGCTGGGGGATAGTGGAACTGACTAAACATGTGAAAGGCCCAAGTTGCCCTTTAAAAGTTTGTTTTAATTGACGCTACCAAGCAGTTTCAGGAGCAGGACCACACCTCAAACACGCCTCTTCCGGTATTCCTATAAATACCCACCTAACCCTCTCCTCTCATTCGCTCCCGCATTCTGCAACCCTCCCTCCCACCCTCTTTCTGTTCCTCTCCTTGAGGACCTAAGGCGGTCCGTTGTGCCCGGGTGCTACGGTGGATTCCCTACCAAAGCCTCCCCAAACGCAGTCAACATCAAGTCAACTGATGACTACAAGAGACTTTACGTCTCGCATTCCAGCGATTCCATGCCTCGCCTATCCAATCATCTTTCATTATTAAATAGTTCAAAACGTATCTGGTTGATGGTGTGGTCCTTGCTAGTGAATCTGTTTTGTAAGTCTAAAACTATATAGCCCCTCTGACAGACGCACGTGGTTTGCTTAAAACCGGCAATAAGTTTAAACAAACATAGTTTGTCTCCAAACGAGATGAATGCACTTTAGTCAATCACATCCTTTCAAAATTAAAATAAAGTCAGAATACAGAAAGGGAAAACAAGTTGAGGGTGTTTGCAATACAATATTGGCATAGAGCATAATTAAAGCATTGGGTATATTTTTCTTTTAGGTTTGACAAAAGAATCTCTCAGGCCCTATATTAACTATTCAAGTGCACGGCGTGAAGCGCTTTTTAGTAAGTCGCTGTTAAAATAACTGAAATGTTTGCCATTGACTTTAGACCAGGTTTTTGTTGGTCAATGGCGCGATTACTTCCCGCTGCCTCGAAGTGGGCAATATGCCCAGAATGCACCTGAACACAGACCAGCACGCCCATGGGCGCACAGATGGGCGCAGGTGCATTTGCTATTTAAACGACGCGGGTGCTGGATGGGAAATTGACAACTGCGATGGTCTTAAACTAGCAAAGACACTTGCGTCTGGCTTTGCGCTGCACCGGGTGCAAGATAGGACCCTCATGTTTTTCCGCACTCTCCAGCAAAATGTTTCTTCTTTTCCCAGTGTGGTGTCTCGCTCTGACCACATATTTAAGGCTGTTTGACTCTCTGGGGTCTGTACATGAAGAATCACACAGATGTTTGTACAAGCGAACCTGCTCCGCCAATCTTTCCCAACTAAACTGAAAGCGCATCGTGCACATTGGGCGCATAGCTACCAAAATTCAGAGGTGCGCAACTACACAGGGGACAAAAAATTCAGCTTGTGGTGACGTCATTTTATGGCGCTGGGAATTGGAAAATCAGGGACGGTGAATAGAAGAGGGTGTTTACGATACAATAATGGCAAAGAGCATAATTAAGACCTCAACAATCACAAATTAAACAAAGTTATATAATAGTTCTATAATGTTTTAGTATAACAGAGTAATTGTACGCTGAGAAAATGTGTAGAGATCAGATATTTGTAGACTAAATGGACCGTATCACAGTTTTATTTGAGTAATATTAGCTTAAATCCTGTAAACCACCACAGCTAATGTGTTCAGTTGTTGATTTAGGTATTAATACATGCTTGGAAAGGAATGCATTAGGAGGGGAAGTGGTCCCACTGGGACTGTAAACACACAGGGCACAGATGTTCATGCTGTTACTCTGTATGTTGCAATCCTGTCCATTTATGTAGATAAGCAATGAGACCATTTCCTTGCAATTAGAGCTGACTGATGAAGTCTGGAACCTGAACTTCCTTAAATCCCAACATTCACTGGACAAAAATACACAATATGTCAAGGAAATATGCCTAGAATTATGAAGAAAAAAGGTACTGGTGATGTTAATGGTGCGGAAAAGATATTTTAAAGAGCTAAAGTGCTCATATTATGCTAATTTTCAGGTTTATAATTGTATTTAGAGGTTATGGTTGTGTGGAGCTTGAATGTAACGGAGGTTCATTAATATCAAAAAGTTACGCACTAAAGCTTTAAGTATATCTCGTTGTACGTTTGCCATCTTATGGACATAGGGCCCTATCTTGCACCAGGCGCAGAGCAAAGCCTGATGCAAGTGTCTTTTACTTTAACAGCAAATTAGTAAAATGCTCCTAGGCTTGTGCACAGCGCATGCACACTATGCTTGTTACACACACACACACACACACACACACACACACACACACACACACACACACACACACACACACACACACACAGGGAAGCGCAGCAGCACACAAACATGTAAAAGATTACAAATAAAAATATAACGGTGCAAATCCGCCATCACAACACTGATAATCATCTGGGTTAACACACACACACACACACACACACACACACACACACACACATGCAAAATGGTACAGGGACACAAATATTACAGATGCAACACAATACATACGCAAACTCATGGACCAGTGGCATGCATCAGGTCTTCACAATATCACTTAATAAGCACAATGCTCAGTTGCAATATGTACCTTAGTTGGGTATAAGTAGCAACGTCTCCGCCATATGTGGCGGCTGCCAATAATAGCAAATATGGCACAGTACTTTGCAAGTTGTTTAGCCCTCTTTTTGGCCATCCCAAGTTGTTGCAGCCCTCTTACTACCAACCTGTGTGTGTTTCCTAGGCTACCAAATATGTAAACGAGTAGTCTGCACCTATAGCCCAGCTCTGAGATGGTGTTTAGGAGTGGTTGGTATTTAACTACCTTGGTGTAGAAAGCCTCCTCCATGCTGGAATCAAAGGTGCAGCCTACCTCCAAAATGTACACCTCACTGGACTCCTCATTGATAATAACAACATCTGGCGCGTTGGCAACCAGATGTAAGAAAGTACTAGGGTTACTGTTGCAGTGCTGAAACATGGATGGTTTGACCTGAGAATGTACATTCTTACTGAGGGTGGAAATGGTTTGATATGTCTTTCACTACGAGGTCTACTATTCTGTCATGACGTGTTTGTACATTCCTTTGAGCACATCGGACTTTCACTCTCTACCTTAAAAATGGCGGCCAGTTGTTTCAGAGCTAATGTGGTTTGAAGTTGTTGTAAAGGGATGTTGGAAAAGTTGAACTTTTAAAGTGTTTCTAAATCCCAAACAAAACAAACCTAAAGCTTTAGTTTCATGCTTTCAAAAAGTCAAACTTGTAGATAGTTTCTCCTAAAGTTAAACCTTTAAATCGTTTTACACTTAAAAAAAAACTCAACAACAACCTTTTCTTTTCAATTCAAGTTCACTTTCTAGTGCAAATAATACAAAACATGTTCCTAAATCCCAAAGGGCTCGAAGTACACTAAGTTCTCGCTGTTGACACACACTGATAATCACCTGGGTCAATAACACACATACATTTTAATGATTTATTTATGTCAAAATGGTACAGGGACACAAATATGACATGCCCTAAACGCACCTGCGCCATGTGCTTCACGCCGTGCGCTTAGATCGCTAAAATAGAGCCCAACTATGTGCAAAAATAGTTATTCTAATCATTCAAACCTGTGTTTTTTAGAAGAAACATTCAAATGTGTTTTGACAGCTCTTATGTGTGTCGGATTGATCAGATGAGATGAAAAAGGAAAGGAGCCTTGTGTGTGCCTGTCACAGACCCTCATTCTCGTTTTAAAGCTGAACAGCCAATCAGATTAATTGGCTGTTCGGCTGACGGCCAACAGACGCCGATTTGTTGAATCGCCCGAAAAAAGGCAGACTAGGCTGACGGTCGGCTTGATGTGTCAGGGCCTTTACAACAATGACACGCAACGGTGTATTATGTCAATGGCAACGACTCTCTGTACTTCCATCTTAGGGGCCTTTTCACACCTTATATAATTAAACGCTCTTAATTAGCAACAGTTAGCTGTGATAAGCTAACTAAACTGCAACTTGGCTTCAGTTAATGAGGGCAGAGCTGATTAGTTTAAGAAGCAGAGCGCAGGCGAAGCAGTCCTGTGAAAAGATTAACTACTTTCAGTCTCTGGAGAAACAAGCACACTGCAATCTCTAATTAGTTTCTCTTGTTGAGGCTCAAAGTGAATATTTTCTGTTTTTCTATAGGTACTCGTCTGTCTTTCCACGAGAGCAATCAAGCGTTGAAAAATCCCAGTGGCCCTCTCCGCCTCTTGTTCTAATTGGTCGGGCTGTTATTGACCTTAAAAAGTGGCGAGATCTGACAGGCCAGAGTCTCCAATCAGCTGGAGGGCTGTTCAATCACAGAAATCCTCTCCAGAAAACTCTTGATTCCTCCACTTGAACAAATATAATATATATGCCCTTATTCTAAAAAAGACGATATTCCAACTAAGCTGTTTACATGGATAATGAAAGAGAATATTCCACCAATATTCCCGTTTACATGCAGCTGTGCAAAATAAGATTTTTCCAGCGCGTTCCAGCGGTGCAGGACTTGTTGGAGCGTGTGAACACAGCCTCACTCTTTCATTCCTTCAACCAGCTTCTTGAAAAGGTCGGCTCATATCCAAAAACCTGTTGATATCCAAGTCTTTGAAAATGTTTAAAAGTATCTGTGTTTCTCCTTCTTATCAGGTCTGCAGCCCTGCAAACGGTCGGCTGGTTGGTTTGTGTACAGTAACCATAGCAATGCACAGAGCTGACTGTAAGCAAGAGGCCGTAAACTGTCACAAACTGCGGTAAAAACCTTGATTGAGACGCAGATTCCAAATGTTACATTACATGTCATTTAGCTGACGCTTTTATCCAATTGCTATATACTGTATATGAGGTCACACTCCTCTGGAGCAACTAGGGGTTAAAGGTCTTGCTCAGGGACACATTGTTTGATATATCGCAGTGGGAATCGAACCTGAATCTCCCAGACCAAAGGCATGTGATATATCCACTGCGCCATCACCACCCGAATGTCCCGTATACATGTCCAAAAAATGCTTCTAAAACCTGAATAATACTGACATATCACACATGTCTTCATCTGAAAATGTGTCACGTTTAGGGAAATGGTGGACCCAAAAATGCAAAGACAGCAGGGCAGTGGTGAGCGTGAGGATTTAATGAAATAAAATAAAATCAGTGGAATGGACGGGGCTTCCCGCTGAACGCTGTATCCAGTTCTCTTCATACATCCATGACTCCAGCGCACGGTCACACACCAAATCATAATCACGAGGGCTCAGGAACAGGTGAAACACATCAGGGTGGGGCAGATAATCACCAAGGCGGGAAAACACAAGGCAGGAGGGAAAACAAGACATAACATGGGAGAAAAACAGACTACAAAATAAAACAGGAAACACTAACAGAAAATCGCAACCATGACAAAATGCTTAAATTGGAAAAAGGCCTTATCCTGAATATGCTGTTAACATGAGCCGTATCAAAACTCAGAATATTGTCAGATTCGGAATAGTAGTGTGCATGTAAACCTGCTCCGTGAGGACCATAAACAAACAGGTTAATGGTAAAAATGTAACTGTCCAAGTAGAACTCTGGAGCGTCTGATGTACGGAGATGCGAATGAGTTAACGAGAGAGTGACAGCTTCAGTTTGTTTCATCTGATTCTACGTTCAGACTGTAGGCAAAAGTGGCCAAAATCTGATTTTTTTTGGGGTCAAGTGACCAGGTCAGACAGTAGTGTGAACACTCAAATCTTGCCCAGATCTGATTTTTTTCAAATCAGATTTAGACCACTTCCATATGTGGTCCTGAATCAGACCCAGGTTGGATTTGTTTCAATGTGGCCGCAATGTTAACAACCAAGGCGGAGTTGATGTGACTTTTACGTCAATCTACATCGACGTTTGTCACATTTGCGCCGGCGGGAGTATGCCCTAGACACAACGCAGTCCCGCCACTCCTGGCTTCGTCTCTGCATCCACACAGACCTCTGTAGTGAATATGTAGCCATAAGCCCGCAAAGGGCCCAAATAGCCAATGTTGGCTCTCTTTCTCTTCATTCTTCTCCTCCTCAGCACCTGCTCACTAATGTTACGGCTGCCATTACACAAACATTTAGAAATAAAAGCCACAACGCTTACTTCCTCCATAACCTCCCTAACTTTAGTGCAACAGCGTGCTGCGTCTGATGTCACTGTTATTGTTGCGCATGCGGGTCAGTTCGAAACCAAAAACAGTTCACACTGGAATCTGATATAGGCCACATTTTAAAAGGTAATGTGAACAGACAAACAGAAAAATCTAAGACTTGCGGTGTGAACGTAGCCTATATCTCCTCCTTAAAACTACTTACTTACAGACTCTTTCTTAACAGTTTTAAGAGTCACTGCATGTTTTGATTAATGAGACAAAAGGCAGAGACACAAGGTAAAATTAGCCTGAGTGTGTTTGGCAGGAAATACCTACAGATCTGATAGGCCGACTGTAGTTTCCATATAAGGCGGCAGGTTCCTGACCTCTGTTAATAAATGCCCTGTTGGGAGGTTTTATGCCTCTGTGGGAACCGGAGAGGGAAGCTCATTGGGAGCTGCTGTGTTTGTTTGTGCTGGTTTACAGATTTATACACCTCCGCAGATAGAGGAAGGAGTGTGTGTGTGTGTGTGTGTGTGTGTGTGTGTGTGTGTGTGTGTGTGTGTGTGTGTGTGTGTGTGTGTGTGTGTGTGTGTGTGTGACTCACGTGTGTGTGTGACTGCGTGTGTGAATGTGTGTGTGTGTGTGACTCTGTGCGTGCGTGCGTGCGTGCGTGTGTGTGTGTGTGCTTGTTTTACAATATTCCTGGGGTCCAAAAACCAGGGAATACAGTATACTTGTGGGGTCTGACCAGTCTTGTGGGGCCCAAAATGCTGGAGCCCACAAGGTTAAAGGTCTGTTTGAGGGTTAAGACTTGGTTTTAGGATTAGGGTTAGAATTAGGTTATGGTTAGGGTGAGGGTAAGGGTTAAGGTTAGGCATCTAGTGGTGATGGTTAAGGTTAGGGTAAGGGGCTAGGGAATGCATTATGTCAATGACGGGTCCCCACAAAGATAGTGAAACGCACTTGTGTGTGTGTGAGACTCACGTGTGTGTGTGTGTGTGTGTGTGTGTGTGTGTGTGTGTGACTGCGTGTGTGAATGTGTGTGTGTGTGTGTGTGTGTGTGTGTGTGTGTGTGTGTGTGTGTGTGTGTGTGTGTGTGACTATTACTAAACTTCAGCACGACAGGACTAACTTTATTACTGAAACCTACAGAAGCCCTGAGAGGCAAAATAGGACAGTTCATGGAATCATTTTGGGCTTCAGGAAATAGTACCAACCTTTTTATTCCACTATTATCTTACATTTTATAGATGTAAGAACAATTAATTAATTGCTAAAATCATCTGCAGATTAATTAATAAGGAAAGTATTCATTTTTTTTGCAGTCCCGAAACCTTTTTTGAACCTTAACACTGAAATCTTGTTGAAAAAAGTCCAAATTAACATCACATACCTAAAACCAGACAACCATTTTAAATGAGATGGAAAAGTATTTATATATTCAGATATATTCAGCTCAGGATTTTTGTTTGACATGTAAATAGAAGCAAGCTTTAGCAACATGCAAAACCTATAGAGAAAATATGACAATTTGTTGGATTTGTGTGTTAGGGTTGATATTTAAATCAGTGGTGTAGTCTAAAGTATTGTAGTGGGTATACTGTATTGTATATATATATATATATATATATATATATATATATATATATATATATATATATATATATATATATATATATATATATATATATATATAGGCCACTAAACGGAATGAATCAGAGAAGAAAAAGAAAAGTTGTGTCCTGTTCTCTTTATTTATATATTTAATACTGTCCAACCAGTAGAACATGTCCTGTTCTGTAGACATGGTCCTTATTTATATATGTAATACTGTCCAACCAGTAGAACATGTCCTGTTCTTTAGACATGGTCCTTATTTATATATTTAATACTGTCCAACCAGTAGAACATGTCCTGTTCTGTAGACATGGTCCTTATTTATATATTTAATACTGTCCAACCAGTAGAACATGTCCTGTTCTGTAGACATGGTCCTTATTTATATATTTAATACTGTCCAACCAGTAGAACATGTCCTGTTCTTTAGACATGGTCCTTATTTATATATTTAATACTGTCCAACCAGTAGAACATGTCCTGTTCTGTAGACATGGTCCTTATTTATATATTTATACTGTCCAACCAGTAGAACATGTCCTGTTCTGTAGACATGGTCCTTATTGATATATTTATACTGTCCAACCAGTAGAACATGTCCTGTTCTGTAGACATGGTCCTTATTTATTTATTTATTCTTGTTGGACCAGTCCAATATGACTGTCAGTTGAAATAAACCTTGAGTTGTATTTGTTATGAATCTATTTTGATGCGTTTTCCCACAACTTTTGTAATTTTACATATCTTTAAAAATATCAAAATGAATATCTATGTCGCAATATCACATTTTGTCAATATCGTGCAACCCTACAACAGACCTCCATCACATCTGGTCGTATCAGCAGAACTTAGTAGATGTGTTTATCCGCTACAGATCCCTGTGACACCGACTACGGTGCTCCATCAGGTCAGTGGTAGTTGGTGGTTGAGTTACCTGAGAATAGGTGACTGTGAGCCAGGTACAGAGCACTGCGAGCTGCCGGTCGTTTCAGCGGAAATTAAAAAGTGAGCATTATGCGGCGACGAAAGTTAAGGCACCGAAACGACTTGAAAAAAAAGAATGTGGCTTGTATTGAAACACTCCCAAGGAACAGGCATTATCTGTGTGAAAGGCTTTAGTTTTCCCTGGGAAGCGAACTCTGCTCTCTGGCTTTAAAGTCCTGTGTGTTAACGCCCACCCATCCCCCTCCAACCACCTCCCTACGTGACCAGCCATGTTCTCATACAGCAGCAGTCAATGTGGTGCGCACAGCAACAACAACAAAAAACGTGGTAATCAGACGAATTACAGTGCTTAACTTTTTGGAGCTTTTTGAAAAGTATGGTTCATGAGAACGGACGGAAGCCCTGAAAGGCAAATAAGAAAAGAAAAAAAATCTAGTGATCCATTTTCTAACTCTAGATCTAAATTGTTTTCTCTCCTGAGTTAGGATTATCGGGTTAACCTGATAATCCTAACCTGATAATCGGGCCAGGGCTGATCAGTTTGCAGATTTTCTGTTTCAGCATTTTATTTGCCTGATAACCAATAAAGTTAATTCATTAAAAAGTGTTCTACGTTGGCTCCACTACAGCTCTGTGTCTGTCCCTCTGCTTCGGTTTCACTCACCACTGAGTCTGACTCAACGTCCTGCCCCCCCCAACAACACTATCTGACTCTCTGTTACTGGGTATTATGTTGAAAGTTTCTCATTTATCAAATAATTTCTTAAGGCACTTAAAAAAATTTGACTTAAAGATTTTCATTTTCACTGTAAATGCATATGGGTTCCAAATATCACTTATCGGTTTCATTAACTACTGATAATTGTTATCGGTATCAGGCCTTAAAGGTCCGATGTGTGTGAATTTTCCCCATCTAGCGTTGAGATCATATATCGCAATCTACGGTATCCTTCACGCTTCAAAAAGCTCTTTTCAATCTCCTTTTTCTTTTTCTGTGTGAAGAAGAAGACTCCCGGTCCTGAAATTTGGATTATGAATACGTGTGGTCCTCCATGTTTCTTTCTTCAAACTTGCCGGGGCCGGGAAGCTACGATACCCGTTAGCAGCATTAGCAGCAGCTGTGAGTTTATCATGTGACAGAGAAAACGTGAAAGGCGGAGCAGTATGTCCTGTATGTCCCTTACCGGCTAACGTATTCCAAGATGGAGCATGAACATGGAGCGTCTACCCCAGTTCATGCAAATGCAAATGTAAAATTTAAAGCAAAAAGAAATACTTGGAATTGATGGTGGTGGTAAATATTCATGAAAAAGGACAAGTTTGTGAACGGGCAACACAGATTTTGATAATGAACAACTAAACACGTTACACACTGGGACTTTAAAAATCCAGTATCGGTCGATCCCTAGTAATTAGTTACTTTCCACCTCTGGTTGTTCTTAAGGACCTTTTTGCTGTCTGTAAACGTGCCGCATCATTCCCTGATGCAGCTTTTTCTGGCGTGTCCTCGGGGCAGAGCCATTTACAGCGGTGAGCTGTAGTCTGGCCCATGGACGCATCGATCCAGCTCAGATTTCTGGCTCCTGCTGCTGAGGCACTGATGGCGCCCTGAGGCACAGGAACAGCAGCTAATGTCTTCTGGCTTAACAACCTGAGCTGCCCGGCTGGTTTGCAGGGACAGGGGAAAAAGATGACAGCGATAGGCAGAAAAGCATGACGAGCAGAGGGTTGTATAACTCTGTTCACATGAGAGAGAGAGAGAGAGAGAGACAGACAGATAGACAGATAGACAGATAGATAGATAGATAGATGGAGAGAGACAGAGAGACAGAGAGACAGATAGATAGATAGATAGATAGATAGATAGATAGATAGATAGATAGATAGATGGAGAGAGAGAGAGAGAGACAGAGAGATAGATGGATAGATAGATAGATAGCGAGAGAGAGAGAGAGAGAGTATATGTGTGGCTGGCTTCGGTCTGTGCAGCTGAATCAACAAGATGCACAGAGTTGAGTTTTCTGCTTACAATGATGACTTGCATATTGTGTTTGTGTGTGTAATAATGTGCAAGACGATAAGCGTTATTATGCTATTAGAGCTGCAAAGATTGATCGATTAGTTGTCAACAATTTTTTTGAGGCATTGTATGCCTATAATTTCACACAACAGCTGAAGACATGAAAGAGGAGAGAGAGAGGGGGAATGACATGCAGCAAAGGGGCGCAGGTCGGAGTTGAACCTGCGGCCGCTGCGTCGAGGACCAAACCTCTATATATGGGCGCCTGCTCTACCAACTGAGCTAACCGGGCCACAGTCGCCAACTATGTTGATAATCGATTAATCTGTTTAAGTCATTTTTTTATGAAAAAAAACAGTGAAACTTGTGTGTAAATGTTAATATGTTCTAGTTTCTTCTCTCCTCTGTGACAGGAAACTGAATATGTTTTTGAAGAACATGTGGACGGTGCAACAAGGCAGGCCTGCTCGGTTCTTTCAGGGAATGAGTGTAAAGATTTACAAAGAATATGTTTAGGGCATCTCCTCTCTAACTGGGACATTTGGGAACTGATTGGTGGGATTGCTGTGGACGAAATACACATGGAGATACACTGGTAAGAGCTAATGATGTTTAACCATGTATCAGCTCATTTAAATATTGTAAGTTACATGACTTACAGCTGTAAGTCATGACGGCGGCATGTAAACATGAATGTGAGTGTCTTTATAATCTATCTTTTCAATAATCTGTCTGCACACTTACAAAATTCTCAATGCTTCTGTTAACATTTAGGGACCCTCATCATGCTACCGTTGAAGTTTGGTGATATTTTGAGCCTTTTTAGTGGTATAAATAGCGATTTGTTTTTACGTTCCCTGTGCCCCGAATACTAACGTTGTAAGCTAATCAGCGGTCCGCGCTAGCGTCTTTCAAGCTAAAAACTCATTGGATTAGCATGAAAACATGTCCCAGAGAGCAACAGAGTGGGTACACATCTGTTAATAACTCCTAGGTTCATTTTGCGCCGGAATTGTCCTTTAAAGTCTGAAGTCTTATCTTAAGACTAATCTTAAAATATTTGGAAAGAATTTGCTGTGGACATCCATTGACACAGAGGAAGCTTATAACTCAGCTTTTGGGTTGCCAAGTTGATCAATTCAAGGTGAAAATCAAAAGTTTAAAGGGCTTAAACATTGGATATTATTTCAGTATAGAAGATATACTCCTTTTTAAAACGCTACATATTCATTTATTGAACCCTCTGCCTTTCATACCAATGTGTTTGTCTTTGATATTCATCCCAGCCTGTGATTACAGTGCAGGTAATTCAGGGGAAGTGATCAAACATTCGACTCTGACTGCTCATCTTCTGCTGCGTTCTCATTCTGTCGCTCTGCAGTTTGCTTTTTGTGTTTTTATTTGTCGTTTTCTCTTATAGCTGAGGCTAGCTCCTGCAGCCTGGACTCAGCGGGGATAAATTGAAGTAACCCTTTAACGTAAGTGCATAATAGATGTTAGTTTGGACAGTGCAAGAAGAAGACGCTGTCTTCCTTTTTCTTTTACAACCGACAGTTTGTATCTGAAGGAATCTTTTCTTTTTAGGATTGAATTAGTGGAAACAGGAGATGCGGAGAAGAAGCTGAGACTAAAGGGAGAGATTGATTCCTTTTACAGGCAGTACAATCACACATGTCAATAAACACAGCTGATTGACCGGTTCAATAATTTCTACATGTCGCAGAACTACAGACATCCTGGAAGCAATTACAGTGAAGTGTTCTCACCTGGGTCATACTGATTAAAGTGATTAAGACATAAAGGAACTGATGGAGAAAGTAGTTTGTGTACATATGTTGTTATTAAAAAAGACAGCATAAAAGTCTGTGGCATTGATGCATCATCTGCACATCCATCACCGTTTGGTTTGAGGCAGCCACAAAACAGGACAAACGCAGATTACAACACACAATTTGGACAGCTGAAAAAATCCTTGGTGCCCCCCTGCCCTCCCTCCGGGACTTGTACACCGGTAGGACCAGGAAGCGGACGGAGAACATCACCAAAGACCCCACACATCCTGCACACACTCTCTTTAACCTCCTCCCCTCTGGCAGGCGCTACAGATCCCTGCACACAAAAACAACCAGACATAAGAACAGCTTCTTCCCACTGCCATCGCTCTACTGAACTGTGGATAAGTGGAGTCATCCCCACTTTGGCCACTCACCCACTTCTCTACACATTACATACTTATCATTCCAATATGCATCTTGCACACTACTTTGCACTATGTCTTTTTGCACTCTACATCCCACTCCATGTGTACTTGTCTTGATATTATTTGTATTTTTGTATATTATGTTGATATGTGCCTATATGTATATTGTTCTATCTATCTATTGTACAGTTTGTGTCTATATTACTATTTGTCTATTGAATGTTTACTACTACATGTCTATTTGTTGAATGTATAGAGTTTTGAAAGTCAAATTACTTGTGTATGTAAGTAAATCTGATTCTGATCTGTGCAGCAACCAGCTGACACGTAACATTAGCCGTCTTTATTCACTGTCACTTCTCTTATTCTGCTGATCCTTAACGCCAACGGGACGGGACGACAGGAAGCTCCTGTATGGGAGCGTACCACTGGCTTATGTAAGAGGGGGGTTCCCGTGGGAGGCAGAAAAATACATAGGGAAAAAAATACTCATCATCATCATCATCATCAATTAGCAGCAGCAATTTTCATAATCGATGAATCATTTCATCAGTCATTATTCACCTTCAAGCAAAAATGCCAAACCTTTTTTTGGCGGGTTGGCAGGTGTCAATTTAAAGCCCTTGTTGCAGCCCCACAGACATCACAGACACACAACTAATCAGAGGCATTCACACGGCGAAGATTATGCACCAAGGAAATCCTCCTGAACCGTGCCAGCACACTTTACTTTCAAAAGAAAGTACAGCACATAGAGAGCCGAGGATAATTAAGACCATAACCAAAAATGCTGTCCAGCCGAACAGACTGAAACAGAGAGAGAAGAGCAACCCCTGGGAGCTGGGATGCTCTACCGATTAACAATCAGCAACACAGTGTGCATTGTGTCTGACTGGTTAAGACACAAACCAGGGTTCTCCCTGCCATATAAGGTGTGCAGCACCCAGGCTGTTTTGGGCATCACCTAAGAGACGCAAAACTACCACAAAGGGACACAAACCGACTACTAAGAGACGCCAAATGACCACAGAGACCCAAAACAAGTTTTAAAGAACACAAAAATGACCAAAAAGAGACAAAACACGACTACAAAGAGACGCAAAAACCCCACAAAGAGACACATAATGTCTGGGCTTTTTTTTTTTAAGTTGTAAAACGTAACACTTTTCTAAAGAAAGCCCCCGCCAAATACGTGTCTAAGTCTTCCACAAAGCTAGGGAAAAACACTGAAACCAAACAGTTACCGTGATATTTTGGGTCCGTCTGAGCATCTTCGTTGCATTTCTTTTTGCTCATTCTCTCTCACCTCATGTTTCCCGTCAACCGTCAACTGTCAATCAAGGCTAACAATGCCGGTACGCCAGTTGTTTTTGCAGCAGTGAGTCTCGGGTAATGACCTTTTTCTCACGGCAGACGTTCTGACCTGTCACAGCAGGGAAAGCACAGGTGTGTTTAATAACATTAATGCTGGCTCCAGGTGCGTGCTGGCTCATTCAAATAGCTTTCTGGAACACTTAATGTTATTACTTCCACCTGTGTTTTTCCTGCTGTATCAAGTCAAAGTGGCTGCTGTGAAAAAGGCATTTGGACCCTGCCAGACCTGATAAGACTGAGGCAACTGTCTGCACGTATACAGATGTTTTTCATATGTATATTTCCCTCTGAGTTTTGGCTGCAGATTTGTTTTGACTCTGTATCCGTGTGGACGTGTACAACGGAGCATTAGGGCAATTTGTGCGTGCCCATTGTTGCTTTGTGTAATAAGCGTGCGCCAGAAACAAAAATGGCAGACTACCGATATTATAAAATGACACAAAGCAACAACTCCACTTTGTTGTCAATTCACACAAGTCGCATTTCGGTTTCGCCATAGAACCTTGGGCCATGTACCAAAAAGATGTTAAATATATAGGCATCAAATATGTATAAATAAAGAAATAATTAGCTAGTATTGTTTGAGTATTGCTTGATTTGTCAATACTGCCAAAAGAAAAGAAGCTCCAATGTTTCCCCTGTAGCAGTACAGGCCTGCCAGGCCAGACAGGTTTTTTTATGCCAAAAATAACGGCAAATAACCATTGTGTTTCCCCTATATTCAATCTGCACACCGCCCTGACACCATGACAGCAGGACACCTCGCTACCTAGTGGCCCGGCAAGCATTTGTTGTTGTTTTGCATTGTAGTGAGGAAGAAGGTATTTTGAAATGAAGGTTGAATTTTTTTTATTTTTTGAAACAGAGAGGAGAAATATCTGCCTAAAGAAATATCCGTATTTGTGTAGAGGGGGCCTGAATACCAGAGACCAGGTCAGGTCTCAGTCTTGAAGAACTAAATGGACTCTTGAAAGCATCTAGTTTGTGAGATGCAGTGGAAACATCTTACTATCTCATAATCTCTTAGTTCCCCACTCACACACTTTTTAGATGAACGCCAAATTAAAATGTACAAGAAATTAACCAACATTTAGCCTGGCAACTCACCTCGGCCGTCGCTCTGAATGTCGGAGATAATTTGGGAATAGTTGATCGGCAGCTTGTTCTCTTCGAACACTCTGTCGACGAGCGTAATGTTGATGCTCTTCAGCTCGGTGTACAAGCCCTCCACGGCAAAGTAACACGGCCGATCGTCCACCTTGTTGTCGTTGAACATGAGCATCACGTGCTCCCGCCACTTAAAGTGCTCGCAGATTCTCAGGGCGAACTTTCCGAGCTTCTTGTGGGTGGGGCCTGTGTTGGTGATGGACGGGTAGACTCCGCCGTAAAAGGCAACGGCCGGGGCGCCCGCCGTAACCATCGGAACGTCCCAATGGGTGGTGAAGAGGCCGACGGGGGACGATGTGTAGGAGCAGCCGGGCCCGATGAAAGCCCACGGGTTGTACGCAAATTTAAGGTCCACAGCCATGAGCGGGGCGATGGACTCGGAGCAGATGCCGTCTTTGTCTTCGCTGTTTTTGAAAACGTAGGTGAGGTGGTGGTCAGGGAGCAGTGTGGGGTCGTCGTTGACGGTTTTGATGGCTCGCTCCATGGCAGGCCCAATGCGAGGCCAAGCCCACGGGTAATCCGTGTTGCTCTGGGGTAAAATGACGGCCAGTGTGATGTTCTGGAGCGCCCGGGGTTCGGGGTGCCCACGGGTTTGACGTCTCAAGCCGTGGTGTCGAGATGGTCGTCCAGCGACTGGCTGCAGGTCGAGCAGAACAAACAGAACCAGCAGGAGACCAGCGCCCTTCCTCCGACACGCCATCCTCCGGCCCAGCAGGTAGTCCACTTCCACCACGGCTCAATAACGTATCGCCGCCAACTGTGGATACACACAAGAGACACACAAATTTACTGTTATTTCGACCTTCATTGTAGATTAGATCTGTCGATTATTTTCTCGATTAATGGGTTTGGTTTATAAAATGTCAGACAATGGGTTTCCCAAAACCCAAGATGATGTCCTCAAATGGGGAAAGTACAGAGGATAAGGGCTGGTGTGCATCTAACGATTATTTTCATTGTCGATTAATCTGTGGATTATTTTCAAGATGAATGGATGAGTTGTTTGGTCTCTAAAAAGAGATGAGTCTAAAAGAGATGAGTCTAAAGGAGTCTATACACACAAACACACAAACAAACACACACACACACACACACACACAGACACACACACACACACACACACACACACACACACACATACAAACACATAAAGACACATACACACACAAAAAGACATAGACACACACAAAAACACACACACACACACACACACACACACACACACACACACACACACACACACACACACACAAACATCTTGTTTTGTCCACATCTTCATCCAACATATTCAGTTTACTGTCACAGAGGAGTGAAGAAACTAGATAATATACATACTAAAACTGATTATTAAAATAGTTGCCGATTAATTTGATTGTTGACAACTTAATCGATTAATCTTTGCAGCTCTGTTATCAAAACATGCAACACAAATTAAGTCCTAGCTGCTATTTTAGCCAAGAGAAAGCGTACTCCCTCCTGTAACTAAAATCTGATAACATAGTCAGGACACTGAGACTAGCTTTGCTTTGTCAAGGTCCAATTCACCGTAATAATTTCGTCCACGTCAGTCCTGAGAGGCCTTTGTGAGTTCGAGGCCACGCTTAGCCGTGGGAGAAAAACTCCCCGAAGCTGGAAAATGAGGACAATTTTCCTGTCAGCTCTGCCCACCTCAGGTAAAACATTACGCTGAATATGATGAGTGTTTTCCCTAGCTTTGTAAAAGACTTAGGTGCTTGTATTTGGCGGGGGGGGTTTTAGCCGTCCTTCCTCAAGAAAATGTACCGTTTTTCAATTTAAAAAAGCAACTTCCCCGTACATTCTGTTTCATTGTGGGATTTTGTGTCTCTTTGTAGTCGGTTTGTGTCTCTTTGTGGCTTTTTCACATAATTTTGGACCGTTATTATCACCATATCTGTGTCTTAAACAGTACAAAAAGCGAGAGCAGATCATACATGAATAACACTCAAAAAGTTTCAAGACAAAACTTAAAGCTAAAGAATTCCAACTACAGTCATTAGATCTGAGAAAAATCTTATAGTTACATTCATTTGGTTGAGGTGCCGCCCAAAACGGCTCGGGTGCTGCACCTTAACCTTATAATGGCGGGGTTTTCTCAAGTGCAGCCTGCCCTCATGAACATCTCAGAGTGGGGGAAACACATTGTCATCCTGTAATTAAACTTGTCATCACAAACGTTAAAATACTGGCTCCAACATTTGAGAACCACCTAAATAACAAGATTTAAAGTCCCAGTGTGTAACGTGTTTAGTTGTTCATTATCAAAATCTGTGTTGCCCGTTCACAAACTTGTCCTTTTTTCATGAATATTTACCACCTCCATCAATTCCAAGTATTCCTTTTGGCTTTAAATTTTACATTTGCGTTTGCATGAACTGGGGTAGACGCTCCATATTCATGCTCCATCTTGGAATACGTTAGCCGGTAAGGGACATACAGGACATACTGCTCCGCCTTTCACGTTTTCTCTGTCACATGATAACCTCCCAGCTGCTGCTAATGCTGCTAACGGCTATCGTAGCTTCCCGGCCCCGGCAAGTTTGAAGAAAGAAACATGGAAGACCACACAAATTCAAAATCCAAATTTCAGCAACAGGAGTCTTCTTCGCCCAGAAAAAGAAAAAGGATACTGAAAAGAGCAAGAGACCGTCTTTATGAAGTGTGAAGGCTACCGTAGCTGTAATACGTACTTTGAACTGCGTGGCGCGAGAGAGTTGATTAAGATATATGATCTCAACGCTAGATGGGAGAAATTCCCACACATTGGACCTTTAAAGACACTTTCATAACAGACTTAGCTACATTACCTGAGTGATGACAACGTTTTTGTAATGTCTGTTTCAGGGCAGCAATTAACGATTATTCTCATTATGGATTAATCTGCCGTTAATTTCCTTGATTAATCGGTTTATCATTTGTTTTATAAAATGTCAAGAAAATATTACAAAAATATATATAATATCTTGTCTTGTCCAAAACCTAAAAGATATTCAGTCAACATTATAGAAAACAGAGAAAAGCAAGAAAATCTCCATATTTGAGAGGCTAAAAAACAGCATTTGTTTGCTATTTTTGCATGAAAAATTAATTTAAAGATGAATCGATTATCAAAATAGTTGGGTAATTATTTTTCTGGCAGTCGACTAATCGACTAATCGATCGTTGCAGCTTCAGTCTGTTTTGAAAATGATGCATCCAAGAAATATGTCATGAATAAAGCTGACATATTCAAACCACGGTCCTTCCCCTTCCGGTGGACCGCCATGGGACATTAAAGCTAGAGTGCGTAGTGTCTGTCGCCCCCATGAGGAATTCTAAGCAATGACAACAAAACTGTTGTTGCATCCACATGATACAAGCCTCCCGTGATCACCCCCCCCCCCTACCCCCTTGCAACCTTGCTAGTAGCCAACGAGGACTGAGAAATACAGAGAGAGTTGTGTAGAGCTGATAGTCTTAATTGGTTTTGTAGCAATTCATTTGGCAACGGCTTGAATGTAACGGACGTTCATTAATATCAAAAAGTTACGCACTTAGGCTAAGCCGAAAAGGCTTTTGATAGGGTTAATTGGTATTTCCTATATCAAACTTTGAATAGATTTGGCTTTAACGAACAATCAGTAGGGATCATTAGAACACTTTATCAACAACCAACAGCAAGAATAAAAGTCAGTGGATCATTGTCTCCATTTATCACATTGCAGAGAGGCACTAGACAAGGTTGTTGTCTCAGTCCCGCACTATTTGCGTTTTATATTGAACCCCTGGCCCAGGAAATTCGCCAACATGATAAAATACGAGGCATTAAAATTGGACACAAAGATCACTTGATTAGTTTATTTGCGGACAATATTTTGGTTCATTTGATGGACCCTGAGACCTCCTTACCTATACTGATGGAAATCCTAGAGGATTTTAGTTATAATGTTGGTTATAAAATATATATTACAAAGACACAACTTCTGTCATTCAATTATAATCCTTCAAAGGAAATAAGATATGATGTAAAATGGGATATGGAATCAATAAAGTATTTAGGGGTGAAAGTAGTTAAAAATCTAAACTAATTATATGAGGCAAACTATAATTCAATTAACCGAAATATTACAAAAGATATTGAAAGATGGTCCACCCACCCATTGGATTTTAGTAGTAAGATATGCGTAATTAAGATAAACATTTTACCTGGATTGCTATATCTATTCCAAGCTTTGCCAGTAGAGGTCCCTCAACACCAGTTCTTAACTTGGGACATGCTTTTTTCTAGATTTGTCTGGGACGGAAAGACGCACCATTGTGACAAAAAGAGAGCTGAGCCAGAAGGCAAAGCTCTTCGTTCCTATCCTCAAATATGGTCATGAAGGCTGGGTCATGACCGAAAGAACGAGATCCAGGGTACAAGCGGCCCAAATGGGTTTCCTCAGGAGGGTGGCTGGCGTCTCCCTTAGAGATCGGGTGAGAAGCTCAGTCATCCGTGAGGAGCTCGGAGTAGAGCTGCTGCTCCTTTGCATTGAAAGGAGCCAGTTGAGGTTGTTTGGGCATCAGGTAAGGATGGCCCCTCGGCGCCTCCCTAGGGAGGTGTTCCAGGCACGTCCAGCTGGGAGGAGGCCTCAGGGAAGACCCAGGACTAGGTGGAGGGACGTCCAGCTGGGAGGAGGCCTCAGGGAAGACCCAGGACTAGGTGGAGGGATGTCCAGCTGGGAGGAGGCCTCAGGGAAGACCCAGGACTAAGTGGAGGGACGTCCAGCTGGGAGGAGGCCTCAGGGAAGACCCAGGACTAGGTGGAGGGATTATATCTCCACCCTGGCTTGGGAACGCCTCAGGATCCCCCAGTCAGAGCTTTTTAATGTGGCTCGGGAAAGGGAAGTTTGGGGTCCCCTGCTGGAGCTGCTGCTGGAGCGACCCGATCCCAGATAAGTGGACGAAGATGGATGGATGGAAAGAAGCCTAGAATAAAATATGCAACACTTCAGTTGGCCAAACATAACGGAGGAATGACGCTCCCAAATCTCAAAGATTATTTTTATGCAGCTCAGTTCAGTCCCTTATTTCTTTGGAGTGATGACAACTTTTGTTAGATGGAAGGAAATGGAGACATACGTTGAAGGCTATCAGATTCAGTCAGTGTTTGAAGAAAAAGAAATGGAATTGAAAATTGACAACTGCGTTAGTTTTAAACTAGCAAAGCCACTTGCGTCGGGCTTTGCACTGCGCCGGGTGCAAGATAGGGCCCAAAAACTTCTAGTGCTCTAGAGAGTTCTGGTTTAACTTTGTCAGGCAACTAAAATGAAGGAAAGACCAGAGAGTACTTACAGTACATGGATAGCCTTTGACACCCAGTTTAAGCCAGGAGCTAATGATGCCATATTCAAGGAATGGGCAGTAAAGGTGAGTCCAAAAGTTAATTTCGGACACTGGTTATGTGGAGAATAGCCATGATGTTTAATGTTTAATCTTTGTGCCACTTTAGTGTCTGATGTGAGGCGATTACAGTGAAGCGATTACAGCACTGCGCCATCTCATGTCAAGTTTAGTTTCCATGTTTCAATGTCACAGTGAGAGTTGATGGACGAACTAAGGAAAGACCAGCGAGTACTTACAGTACATGGACAGCCTTTGACACCCAGTTTAAGCCAGGAGTTAATGATGCTATATTCAAGGAATGGGCAGTAAAAGGTATTAAGGCAGTGACGTACGATTAATGGACAACAAGGAATTACAGACTTTCCAAACATTAAAATGAAAATGATCCCTTCACAATCAGGATTTATTTAGGTATATACAATTTAGAGATTACTAGAACAATGAATTGAAAATGGAGAACTCGCAAGAATTCAATCCAGTTATAAGATATATGATGAATGCATATAGGCCAAATAGCAATTGCGTTAAAGTCATTTTTATGTTTTATGAAAGCATTATGGGATGTAGGGGCAACTCAACATTATATTTGAAATCAAGGTGGGAAAAGGAACTAAAAGTGGAAATTCCATCAGATGTATGGCACGATATGTGTGAAACTAGAGCTGCACAATATATCATTTTTTTATCGTCATCGTGATATCAACTGGCGCAATATACGTATTGCAAAAGGCTGCAACATATCGCGATAGACACTCAGAGATTTTTTGTGTTAGTTGAAAGACCATAGCAGTAGAAAGTGGTGCCTTTTATGTTCAATTCAATGTTCAATTTGTCCAATAAAAGAATGTTAGAAATGATTTCCTTTTGTTTGTTTCAAAATCAACAAGAAATTTGTTGTATTTTAGAAGAATACTGAAAGCAGCAGAAATGCAGAACTGAATACACATTAATATCTGTTTATTTATCGCAAGTAATATCGTTATCGTGATATTCAACAACGATATTGCATATTTTCCTCATATTGTGCAGCCCTATATGAAACTCAACATACTTCCACAAGTTCACAACAATTGAGGGTGTTTAACCCTTGTGTTGTCCTCTGGGTTTTTTTTAAATAAATTGCCCAAAAATAACATGGATGCATGGATCCTTACAACGATCTTCGCAGGTAAAATCAATGATTACTTTCATTGAATTATGGGTGTTTTATTCAATTTTATAGCATTAGAGCATTTATATTGCTTAACACTGCCTCTGGCGGTCATCCAGGAATCATAGAGCCGTAGTTACATTCGTAACTTTCATTTCAATGGTTTCAAACAACTCTGGATTTCCAGGGTACAGAGGGACAGGTACCTGGTGAAGATACTCCAGCGACTTGAAATGTATACACTATATTTAAATGTTTGTGGCTACCATCACCTTTTCTCACAGGACCTGTGTCCTTTTTTGTTGTTTTGTTTTTTTTTGTTTGGTTTTTCTATATATTACTCACAAATTGAGGTGACTGTGTTCAGTTGTTATAATGTACTGAAAATTCAATAAAAACTAAAGTAATAAAAAAAACAAAAGATGTGCTTGTAGGCCTAATTGCCCACTAAATCTTCATTGATGTGAATGCTAAAGAACTTCATTCAAAACATCAAAACGTTCAGCACGATTAGGACATTCATACCTTTCAAAATTTCAGGAATATTCAACGTTTTCGGGGAAATTTTCTCCATTCAAATGAATGGACAGAATTTTAAAATTTGACACAAATTGATACATTTTCAACTGCTATCTAGTCATTCATAAATTCACTGAGAAACACCATTCAAACTTTAAAATGTTCTGGGTAGCATCAGCCTTTCAATATACAGCATTCACACCGCAAATTAAAAACCTAGAGAATGCAATTCTGAAGAAAATGCGTTCAGTGTTTCTCAAATGGGGGTACGTGTCCCCCTAGGGGTACTTTGGAGGACTGCAGGGGGTACGGACTGCAGGGGGTACGTGTCCCCCTAGGGGTACTTTGGGGGACTGCAGGGGGTACGTACTTTGGGGGACTGCAGGGGGTACGTAGTTTGGAGGACTGCAGGGGGTACGTGTCCCCCTAGGGGTACTTTGGAGGACTGCAGGGGGTACGTGTCCCCCTAGGGGTACTTTGGGGGACTGCAGGGGGTACGTACTTTGGAGGACTGCAGGGGGTACGTGTCCCCCTAGGGGTACTTTGGAGGACTGCAGGGGGTACGTGTCCCCCTAGGGGTACTTTGGAGGACTGCAGGGGGTACGTGTCCCCCTAGGGGTACTTTGGGGGACTGCAGGGGGTACGTGTCCCCCTAGGGGTACTTTGAGGACTGCAGGGAAAATGTTTTTCATTTCCAAGGCTGTAGTTACTTCTACTGTCTTTTTTTCCAAGTTTGTTGCTTTTTTTCAAAGTTTTTGTCTCTGTTTTTGAAGTTTGTCACCTTTTTTAATCATCATCTAAATGTTCTCCAGGTCCAAGGCTGTTGTTGAGTGAATCTATCGCTGACATCGCTGTATTCTTCCTCTTTATACAGACTTTTTTTTCTACCAAAAATTATTCGCGCTGGTTAGGGGGTACATGGCTTAAAACAAAACTGTTCAAAGGGGGAACATTATTGAAAAGAGCTTGAGAACCAGTGCTGTAGTTTATATTGTTATCAACATAGATCTATGTCACACTTCCTGCATCCAGAACGCGGAGTAGGGAATCAGGACTTCTGGTCAACAGTCCCTTTCTCCATAAGGATTTAGATTATCAGCCATAATGTCTAAACCGTCCCATAATATATAAACCATCCGAGGTAGACTGACCCTGAGCTACGTGATTGTGAAACGAAAGTTTCTGCTCCTGTAGAAGCTAGAAGTCTGTATGAAATCGCCCTTGTTTTAAGAAAAACATGTTTTATCCGCGATCTTATGGAGAAAAACTACACTACCAACAATCCTAAGCGGAACAGCAACGTCTCTGATTGGTCCAACTTGCTGTTACCATAGAAACGTTTACCGTACCCGCGAAACCGCGAACAGCTAGAGCGAGCTTCTACCATTGAAGTCTATGATAGTTTCTGTACACGGTCTTGGACCTAATGCCTTTTTTGCCGTTTTCAAAATGTTTTTTTCTTTGATTTACAATCTGAATCACATCGTCGTAGGTGACTTCAGGCAGGTTGCAGAGAGACTTGGTCCAGCCATAGACATTATATAAAATGGACCAATAGATCCCATTGCTATGGATGCAGACCAGTGAAGGATATTAGAAGCTCTTTTCCGGTGATGGCTGAGCGTTACTGAGCAGCCTCCAACTGAGCTTGAAGACGTAGATGAGACGTGAGCAACCTGTCTGAAAGTTGGAAGTCTTCTGGTAGCTGTGCCAAGAGAAATCTCAATCATTCCCAATCTAGCAGAGACGGAGAGCGTAGGTATATGTAAGGAGATAACATAGGCACAGGCTAATTACTGATCACTAACATGATAGTTAACATTAGTAATTACACTTAAACAGCTAATGGAAGTCCAAACTGCATGAGAGCTTCTCCTGTACTATACAGTAATTTCTCTACTATGAGACAGTAAGTCTCGTGGTTATGACCCAATCGTTAGCCTATTTTTATAACAACGTCTGCTACGGAGCCATAACGTGAGCTACAAGGTAATGGAGCCTTTTATACATTGTCGTGTTTCTTTAGAAAAAAACAACAGACAAATAGAGTCTTTAAACGCTTCAGATGTAAAGTTATTCTCTGTCAAAGTGACGTCAAAATGAATGGCAGTCAATGGGATGCTAACGGCGGGTGAGTGCTTGTTAGCATCAAAATGGCGCCAAAGGATCTACGGGTTGTTGACAGACGCTTACCCCCTTGGGTCCAGCAGTATCTATCGGGCTCAGCCATTGTAAAAAGCTAACCGGATAACATCTTGACATAGGCCTATTTTATGCTGTGCTGGCACTAACAAGCCTCCATACTTATTGCCATCTTTGTAATGAAAATACATGCTGCTCTGAAAGCATCAATTCCCTCTGGACAGGCACGTGCAGCGGTCAAACATCTCAAATGTAAATCAATACAAATATATAATGATATCACTTACAAAAATGAACTTTCGTCTCTGTAGCTCTCAGCGGGTGTCTGGTTTCCTCTTCATCTTGTTGTAATTTTTTTGTTTTTGTTGATTGTAAATGAGAGAAAGGTGTTAAACTAGCTAACCACCCATGCCCGCGTGCCTTCTCTGGAAGCGCGTGAGCAGCGCCCGGTGTTTTTTATCTCCAAAGAATATGTCCAGATTTTACACGTTTTATAGCCTAAAATGATTTAAATAAAATATGAGTCTTTAAATGTTTTTCACAGCAGTCCTTTAGGAAAGTAAGCTTCAGGAAAAGTCACGTTTGAAAGTTTTAAAATGCGTCATTGTCGGTGGAAACAGACAAATCAAAACAAATACCCCTATGATACAAAGCCAACGTATGCATCATCACACAAACTTACATTAATCGTCTTCAACTGTCAAGTTAAGCGTCTTGTCACCCCTTTGTGTGCTTCAGAAAACGCAGAGTAGTCTGCATTGAAACGATATTAATCCACAGTATCCACCATGAGTGAGACGTTAACCAAACTGGTCAGTTATTGCAATTCAGATTTTAAATGAATTCCGGCAGGTAAAGTCCGTGAAACATAATTTAGAAGAGTTTCCTACTTTCTAGTCCTACAGGTGATTAGGCTCCATTGCGTTCGCGTTTTTAAATCCATCCGCAGGTGAATATAAACGTGTGATAGACTGTAGGTGTTGTTGTTGGACTGAGAGACCGGACTGACTGACTGAGTCTCTGTGTCTCTGGGCGGAGAGCTGGGAGACGGCGAGGGAGGAAGGAGGGAGGAAGGAGGGGAGGGAGGAGGGAGGAAGGAGGGGAGGAAAGTCAGAGAGCAGAGAGGAAGGGAAGTGCTAAGTGAAAGGTGAAAAGAGAGGAACAATTGACGGAGATGAATAGAAAAGATAGAAAGGAGAGAGGACAGAAGGAGAATAGGCTAAGTAAAAGGAGAGGCTAATGAATTACAGGCTAATATTTTAGTTTGGTTTAGCCTATCGCTGCCAAATTAACTGGAAAGACTAAATTCCAAAACAGTCATGTTGATATGGCAATAAAGTAGTAAATATTTCGGTCATAAAGCGTTAAATGCATGGCCTACGTGAAAAACACACAGACAGAGAGACAGACAGACACACACAGACACACACAGACAGACAGACATACACAGACAGACAGACATACACAGACACACACAGACAGACAGACACAAACAGAGAAACAGACACACAGACAGGCAGACAGACAGACGGACAGACACAGACAAAGACAGACAGACATACAGACACAGACATACAGACAGAGAGACAAACACAGACAGAGAGACACACAGACAGACAGACACACACACACACAGACAGACACAGACAGAGAGACAGACACACAGACAGGCAGACAGACAGACGGACAGACAGACAGACAGACAGACAGACAGACAGACAGACAGACACAGACAAAGACAGACAGACATACAGACAGAGAGACAGACACACACAGACAGACACACACACAGACAGACGGACAGACACAGACAAAGACAGACAGACATACAGACACAGACATACAGACAGAGAGACAGACACAGACAGAGAGACACACAGACAGATAGTATAGTAAGTAAACATGTGTGAAAGTTGCGCTATAGTGCAGTATTGTCATTTGTGAAGTATTGAGAGTTCTATAGCCTATCACACCCAGTGGTGAAATGTTGTAGTAGGCTATGGTTTTACAGCATTTGGTAGGAAAGATTTCCTGTAGCGGTCCGTACGACATCGAAGCTGTCGGAGCCTTTTGGAGAAAGTGCTTCACTGTTCGACAGCCAGCGTGGGGTAGAAAGGGTGGTCAGGGTTATCTGTGAAGGATAACAGTTTGTCTAGTGGCCTCCTCACCTTTTAAATTGTGTGTTTACATTTGTTTTCATTGATCTGAGGAATGCTTGCAAAGGGAATGAGGTAATCCTTAACCTGCACTGATGGAAAAGATAACACAGCTATAAAATGTAATGGCAGGGAAACATAATGGGGGCAAAGGGACGGAGCAGGACTCTGAAACACGCTGCTAGAGGCTGGCAGAGGTGGCTAGGTATACTGCAGAGAGGCTATATTAATTTGTAGACTGACCTTTTAATATGATATCCATCTATCTAACTTATTATAACCTTTATTTATTCAGGGAGGGCCATTGAGAGCAAGCTCTCTTTTCCCATCCGTGTTTATTTCAGCACGGATGAAAAGAACAACAATCCCAAGATTAATGAAGGAACAATCACAAAATAACAGTACATACAAACAATAAAATCAAATGAGAATCACTGATGTAGGCGAATAAAAGGGCTTTTAAAAACAACAGTAGTCCCTATTTAACACATATCTAACTCCACAAGAAAGTCAAATACCCAAAATGTCAGAGTAGTCCTTTTAATAATTGTGTCAATACATACAAGACAATACAATCTCAGGGCCCTAGCGCAAAGCCCGACGCAAGTGTCTAAGACCGACGCAGTTGTCAATTTCCCGTCCAGCGCCCGTGTCGTTTAAATAGCAAATGCACCTGCGCCCATCTGCGTGCCCATGCGTGTGCTGGTCTTACAGGGAGGTGTGTTCAGGTGCATTCTGGGCGTCCTGGTCTTACAGGGAGGTGTGTTCAGGTGCATTCTGGGCGTGCTGGTCTTACAGGGAGGTGTGCTCAGGTGCATTCTGGGAGTATTGCTATCTTGAGGCAGCGGGAAGTGATATCGCACCATTGACCAACAAAAACCTGGTCTAAAGTCAATAACTCAGCATTTCATTGTTATTTTAACAGCAAATTAGTAAAATGCTCCTAGGCTCGTGCACAGCGTGCACACACTATGCTTGTTACACACACAGGGACGCACAGCAGCACACACACACACACACACACACACACACACACATGCAGAAGATTACAAATAAATATATTACGGTGCAAATCCGCCATCATAATAGCAATGCTTCAAGGTCCAAACGTGCCTGGCTTTTAAAGGGAATGGGAGATGATCTCTGATTGGTTGATTGCATGTTACGCCCAAAACACACCTCTGATTAATGAAGACTACAACCCTTTAGAACCATGCGCCCGGCGCACGGACCCTTTATTCCGCCGTCAAACTAGCAAAAGTGGATTTGGACACTCCCTAAAAGAGCCCACCCACAGATCATGGGTGGGCTCATAAAAGGTACGTTTACGTGACACACAGGACAAGAATGGGACAGTTGGGTTTAGAAAAAGAAGAACAGGACAGTTGGGTTTAGAAAAAGAAGAATGGGACAGTTGGGTTTAGATAAAGAAGAACGGGACAGTTGGGTTTAGGTAAAGAAGAAGGGGACGGTTGGGTTTAGGTAAAGAAGAACGGGACAGTTGGGTTTAGAAAAAGAAGAACAGGACAGTTGGGTTTAGAAAAAGAAGAACGGGACAGTTGGGTTTAGGTAAAGAAGAACGGGACAGTTGGGTTTAGAAAAAGAAGAACGGGACAGTTGGGTTTAGGTAAAGAAGAAGGGGACGGTTGGGTTTAGGTAAAGAAGAACGGGACAGTTGGGTTTAGGTAAAGAAGAACAGGACAGTTGGGTTTAGAAAAAGAAGAACAGGACAGTTGGGTTTAGATATAGAAGAACGGGACGGTTGGGTTTAGGTAAAGAAGAACGGGACAGTTGGGTTTAGATAAAGAAGAACAGGACAGTTGGGTTTAGGAAAAGAAGAACGGGACAGTTGGGTTTAGGAAAAGAAGAACGGGACAGTTGGGTTTAGATAAAGAAGAACAGGACAGTTGGGTTTAGGAAAAGAAGAACGGGACAGTTGGGTTTAGATAAAGAAGAACGGGACAGTTGGGTTTAGATAAAGAAGAACGGGACGGTTGGGTTTAGGTAAAGAAGAACAGGACAGTTGGGTTTAGATAAAGAAGAACGGGACAGTTGGGTTTAGGTAAAGAAGAACAGGACAGTTGGGTTTAGAAAAAGAAGAACAGGACAGTTGGGTTTAGATATAGAAGAACGGGACGGTTGGGTTTAGGTAAAGAAGAACGGGACAGTTGGGTTTAGATAAAGAAGAACAGGACAGTTGGGTTTAGGAAAAGAAGAACGGGACAGTTGGGTTTAGGAAAAGAAGAACGGGACAGTTGGGTTTAGATAAAGAAGAACAGGACAGTTGGGTTTAGGAAAAGAAGAACGGGACAGTTGGGTTTAGATAAAGAAGAACGGGACAGTTGGGTTTAGATAAAGAAGAACAGGACAGTTGGGTTTAGGAAAAGAAGAACGGGACAGTTGGGTTTAGATAAAGAAGAACGGGACAGTTGGGTTTAGATAAAGAAGAACAGGACAGTTGGGTTTAGATAAAGAAGAACGGGACAGTTGGGTTTAGATAAAGAAGAACAGGACAGTTGGGTTTAGATAAAGAAGAACGGGACAGTTGGGTTTAGGAAACGTGACGCGCGAAAGTCCTGTGTTGTTTGATCCGTCCACCACCCCAACCACCCTCCCTGCGTGGAATTTTGGGCTTCCTACTCTCTACCGTTGTCTCTCTTAATACTACGCCATCTTCCAGCACTACGTAGCTGCTGCTCTGCCCGGTGTGTTCTACACACACGCTGAAGGGAGATTTTTGCGTCATATATGACGCTGACAGCCACTGCCCAAGCGTCCGTATTTTACGAGTTGGGAGTGAGAACAGGTTGAATGTTTGTGTCATCCCACCACCGGGGGATACTGGCAACCTTTAGGCCACTAGTGCACTTCTCTATGCCACCAACCGCCCAATGCCCACCTTTTTCAGTCCCTTTGCCCACCCTTACGTTTTCCAGCTGTTACATTTCATAGCTGCAGTGTTATCTATTCCATCAGTGTGCAGGTTGAAAATGATCTTGTTCCCATCATGGCTGTTCCCTTTACAAGTATTCCTCAGATCAATAAAAACAAAAGTAAACACACAATTTAAAAAGAAGAAGGAAGGACAACACGAAGGACTGCTTCTAAGAAGACTGGGTGGTCCACCGGATGGCCTACAAAGGATGTTTTATGGTTTGATTCAGGACAGACATCTGATAAAACATTCACATTTGCCATGATAAACACATCATGTCAATAATCTGCTGGCTGTAGCTTCATTTTTACCATAACGAGTGTCATCAATCTGAGCATCTAACTCTGCGAGAAAGCCAGATTCTCAAAAAGGCCAATTCCTCCCAGAAATTCCTCAGGGGTTTTCTCCCTCCTCCCATAGCTCTTATTTCTGCCCCGAGGACCGAGGAGGGATAGGCGAGGATACAGAGAGCAGCCTTCCTGGAAGCCGTGCAGCTGAAGGAGTTGCTAACTCCGCTCAAACAGCTGACGAATTAATGTGACGCTTCAGAGAAAAAGGATGTCTCATCCCTCTAAAACACATTTGCTCGTTGCCTCTCTCCTCCCATGATTTCCTCGCGTCTGTCCCGTGCCTGCTCGGTGGGAGGGACTAAGACGTGAGGAAGGGAGGCAAGTGGAGGAGTCGAGGAGTCAATTTAAGCGACGTGAGATGCACCGCCATTTTTAAAGGAGGTTACATACATGTCGCTGCTGATTGTGTATCACCACTGACAAACCCAACAAACGAGAGAAAACATGACTGAAACGGGGGTGCGTTGAACACCCTGTTGTGTGCGCCAGCGCTCTGCCTTTTTATGACCATGAGTTTACAGACACGTCTCTGCTGATTGGGTATCACCTGTGACGCAGCCAATAAACAAGAGACACACTCACCAAACGAGAGGAAACACGGAAACCGCAGCAAATCTGTCACGATTGTGGGTTTCTGTTGTAGTTTTCCATTTCCTGTTTTATTTTGTAGTCTCTCTGTTCTCCCATGTTATGTCTTGTTTTACTTCCTGTCTTCCACTGTCCCGCCTGTGTGATTACCTGTCCCCGCTCTTATGTGTTGCACCTGTGTCTCATTGTCCCCCCTGTCTTGTGTATTTAAGTTCAGGCTTTCTTTTACTCCGGTTTCCGTGTGTTCAGCCTTTGAGCCTTTTTTCCCTGTGTCCTGTATTCCTGAGTTCTTGTTTTCCCTTGGATTTTGACCATTGCCTGTGTTTTTTTTGGATTTCCCTTTGCCTGTCGTTTACTGGACACTGTTGCTTGTAGTTTTATTAGCGTGCTAATAATAAAATATTTTACTCACCCGAGTCGTGCATTTGTGGGTCCATTCCCTGGTGTGCGTGATAAAAATGGTGCACACCGTTTTGAGATTGAACGTGTCACACCTTAAAACATCACTAGATTGTCCTGAAGGACCCCCTATAAAAATGTAAATAAAACCCAAAATTGAGTGTCACAATTCACGGATAGGCAACAAAGAAAAGGAACCAATGCCGACACATGTAGGCAGGGTGGTTGAATTACAGGGACTTTGTGTAAAAACACAGCCACACAAACCAACGCACATATTTGCAGCATCCAGTCCCACAAAATAGTTCCTACGTCCCTTTGAGTAATGTATTCAAACGTGAAAAATGTCTTGTGTTGTTGCATATCGATGACCTGAATAATAATAATAATAATAATAAATTGAATTTGTATAGCGCTTTTCAAGGACTTAAAGTCGCTTGATACCACATACTTGGTTCATTGGCATGCTCCACCTCTGTGTGGCCAGTCAAAATGTTAGCAGGGATCCCCATTTGGGGCAAGATGCAGCAGTTAAACTGTATGGCACGGTTTATGGAAATGTCAATGACTACGTTTACTTGCACATAATATTCCGGTTTTTGCCCAAAAGATGATATTCCGACTGTAAGAGCCAATTAGTGCTCTTGGTATAAATAGGAACCAATCTTTGGTTCCTCAGTTGCAACCGGGAAGCACATACAGTTTTTGACCACACGGACACACGCACACCAACACCACACAAGCATACACAAGCAGTAATTTGTCTGGAAACCCAACAAATATCTCATGGAAATAAATTGAACCAATGATGTTAACTGCAAATATGACTTGGACTTTCATTGATCAAAAAGGTAAAAAAAATAGTGCGTCAATTACTCGTAGAAGAGCACCTCAGGGGCTTTAAGCTTGGGTTTAGCCTCTACACCGACTAAGTTGTTTTCCATGGCTGATGAAAGAAAATATTGCTCTAATATTCCTGTTTACATGTAGCCGTGAAAAACAGGAAGTGTTCCAGCGGTGGCGGACTTGTTGGAGCGTGTGAACACAGCCTCCCTCTTTCATTCCTTCAACCAGCTTCTAGAAAAAGGTTGGCTCATATCCACAAACCTGTTGGTATCCAAGTATTTGATAATGTTTAACTATAGCTGTGTTTCTCCTTCTTTTCTTTTGGCCGAGCAATTTGATCGCAGCCCTGCAATCTGTCGGCTGCTTGGCTGAAACACTTTGGCATGCTGTAACTATAGCCTAGTGGTGGGCGGATCAAGCCAAATATCGATCATATCGATACCAACGTTGGGATTGATATTGATCAATACCAGTGTAATGAGATCGATACTTTAGTTTTAGTTTCTCTCCAGTATGCGCTGCAGCAGTATCATCAAAGAGGCGACCTGTGTCTGTGTAAGTGACGCTGCTTTCAAGTGCCAAATTTTGCAGTATTGCACACCACCAGCTGCAACACTGACAACCTGGGGCCAGTGGTGTAGTCTACGTGATACGCAGGTATACGCAGTATACCCACTAAGAAAGCTCCAGGATTTCTATATGCCCACTTAAAAATGCCCAATGACACGTAACAACATACTTCCCATTATATTTTTGATATATTTTGAATTATCATCTGTGTTTTTCTTCTTCACGTAGGCTAAATAAAAGGATTTCCACCGTAAATTGGTGCATACAAGTGTATACAGGAAATTAAGTTGTTGATGCTCAAAACTTCACTTGGGGAGGACACCCAGATCCCCCCCCCCCCCCCCCCCCCCCACTATGATATACCCCCCCCCAAAGGAAGATTCTGGCCAATATATATATATATATATATATATATATATATATATATATATATATATATATATATATATATATATATAGTACAGTATACCCACTACAATACATTAGACTACACCACTGCCTGGGTGAGTGAATTAGGTTCAGGTGTGCAGAGTGGAGCAGAAGCAGGATACGTTCAAAGGGCAGAAGACCCTGAGGGCATCTGGTGGACAAGTGGGGAAAGTACAGAAGATTAATATTTGCAGCTCTAGTCTGAGAGCAGAGCCAAAACCACAATGTGATCTTTTAAAAACACCTCATAAATATATTGTTTCATCAGTTATTTCCTCAAACAAGCTGCTCACTGTAGGTTTTATCAAACAAACAGAAGGTGCATTTGTTGGGGACTATTTTCAGCGGCGGATTAATCCACATTATGGTGCTCTAGGGATTTGTGGCAGCAGGACGGTGTGGGATTAAATCTAAACGTAATGTTTTGTAACCTGTGTGATTTTAGCCCGTGGGACTAGCCCTCGGCTATAATCCGGCATGTTTACATGCATGTATTCCATGTTTGTTCATTAACATGCACTGTCCCAATCAAATAAATACATTTTTTTTTTTAAATAAACTACACTTAAAGGTTATTTATTTATCATGTGCACAACAGTAATAGAAGGAGTCGTTTGTAGCCACAATGAAAATCTCAGGCCCCTCCAACAATGCTCATTAAATACACAATGCCGGCTCTATCTCCACAGAGCTGTGGAGGAAGGTCTGGCTACACCACGGATAGGAGAAAAAAAAACGCTCTGGGTTGTTTGCATTTCTTTAAACCAGGGTTCTCCAACCTTTCTTTATCTAAGGGCTACTTTAAAAAAAACTAAAGTTGCCAAGAGCTACTACATTGCCTTCAATTATTTACATAACACACATAAGCTGAATGAAGCTACTGTTTGCAATACCCAAAGCTTATGAAAAATCTTCACTTCATGTCAAGGTTCATGCCTATTTTATACATCTTTTAGCCCACAAAGCTGGCTACCGTACTGAAAATATTCCCATCAGGGTCCAAGAAAACATTACCACTTAACACTTTGATGGCCCACCTCACTTTTAATATTGTGAATTTTTTTTCATTTTGGGTCTCAGTTTGTCAACCTATTGGGGAGCTACCGGAAACCTCGCAAGCTACTTGTTGGAGACCCCTGCTTTAAACCAATCGCAATCATTTTGGGCAGCACTGAGCTCCAGACACAGCGACGGTGGCTCTGCTAAATAGTCTCAGGAAGGAACTTGTTCTGGTGGAGAAAACGCCACATACAATATTAAATGAAGTTAACTGTTGACACACTACAGTAACGTGAGCTATTTAAATTAGCTGATACATGGTTAAACATCATTGGCTCTTACCAGTGTATCTTCGTCCACAGCAATCCCATCAATCAGTCCCCAAAATGTCCCAGTTTGAGAGGAAATGCCCTAAACATATTCTTTATAATTCTTTACAATCATTCCCTGAAAGAACCGAGCAGGCCTGACATGTTGCATGATCCTCATGTTCTTCAGAACTTGACATTGTCAGCGTGTAGCTCGCTAGTTCGAAGTTTGTTTTACAAACTTCGAACAGGGACATCCTGCCGTCAGATGTAGCGCCGATTATCTAGTAAATGTCGTAGATCCAAAGTACTCATTAAATAACTAGAAATAAAACACAAAACACACAAGTTAAAACAAAATCTGAGCCTAAGAAAACAATGAAAATAATGCAAGTTAAAGTGCGCATATTATGCTTTTGGGCTTTTCCCCTTTCCTTTATTGTGTTATATATCTTTTTGTGGACGTTATAGGCTAACAAAGTGAAAAACTCCAAAGTCCCCCCCAAAGGGACTTACCATCTCCAACAGAAAACACTGTTCACAAACTGCTCCAAACAGCTCTATTGTAGTCCAGCCTTTACTTCAGAGACAAACGTGGTCACTTTGGAACACACGTTATAATGCTCGCCTAGCTGCTAGCATGGCACGCCCTCATACTCTGCTTCTGACTGGCTAGTAGTCCTTACCTAGGTACTGTCAGGGCACGCCCTCATACTCTGCTTCTGACTGGCTAGTAGTCCTTACCTAGGTACTGTCAGGACACGCCCTCATACTCTGCTTCTGACTGGCTAGTAGTCTTTACCTAGGTACTGTCAGGACACGCCCTCATACTCTGCTCCTGACTGGCTAGTAGTCCTTACCTAGGTACTGTCAGGGCACGCCCTCATACTCTGCTTCTGACTGGCTAGTAGTCTTTACCTAGGTACTGTCAGGGCACGCCCTCATACTCTGCTCCTGACTGGCTAGTAGTCCTTACCTAGGTACTGTCAGGGCACGCCCTCATACTCTGCTTCTGACTGGCTAGTAGTCCTTACCTAGCTACTGAGCATGTGCGACTCCCAACAAAGATGTTACAGCAGTGAGAGGTCTCACTCTGTAGCTATAACAGAGAGCTCAACACACAGGGTGAAAAGAGGAGCTGCAGCAATGTGCAGTACAACAAAAATATGTTGTTTTTTGAAAATTAAACCATGTAAACCTATTCTGATACAACCTCTAAATACAATAATGAACCTGAAAATGAGCATAATATGAGCACTTTAAGATGTAGGACTAAGATATAACTAATAAAACATGAGTGAAGTAGTATAATTATAGGCCTATAATTAATACATTTGTGTAGACAGTATTGCAATGAATAATGAATGTAACAAAGTATATAAGAAAATATAAAAGTGACAAAAAAATCCTGATTTTCAGACATTTAATATAAAAATTTAAGACATCAAATGTGAAAATTTCACATTCATTTTCACATATAAAACACATTTTGCATCACATTGAAACAGCACATGTCATCACGGGCAATGAAGTCACATGTTACATGTGCAAAATTTCACATGCATGTTACATGTCCTTTATAGCTGTTTACTTCCAGTCTTAAATGAAATGTGGCATAATAAGAAAGTATCTTCATTGGGAGCCAAATATCGGAGGGACACATGAACATTTAAAGAGTATAAACTGCTGTGATGACTTCCTGGCATTGGGACATGATTGGTCACTCAGGGGAAATTTCCAAGCGATGATGTGAGTCTGTTAGAAGCCTGCAGAGTGGAGCAAAACGTCAATAATGGATTACTTTAAACCTGGTGGAAACAACCGTACATCTGCAGAAAAGATTTACAGATTTACAGTTCACACCCATAAAGGAGTTAAAATGGAGCACAGGAAGGAAAACACTGACAGGAAACATTGCACTTATTCTTGGAGTTCATGGGCACTAAACCTAATTTTTGAGTTTAAAAAGAAGAAATATGCTATAAAATTTAATAAAACATCCCAAATTCAATGAAAGTAGTGTATTGATCCTTCATTTTACTTGAGAAGAGCGTTAAATGGAACCATCCATGTTCATTTTTGGCAATTTGATTGAAAGAAACCCAAATCTATGATAGCCTATAGACATTTTTTGAAAATGGGTCAAATTTGACCCGAAGACAACAGGAGGGTTAAAGGGTAATTATGTTTTCTTTTCAACATGGGACCCTATTTCCTCCATGCATTGGTGTCTAAGTGACTGATGTGAAAAAGTGAGATTGCTGGAACCAGCAGCTGTGAACCGGGCTGTAATGTAACCCTACAGGACAAATGTTCAGCGTCAGTTTCCGTCCACTAAAAGTTCTGTTGTTGCCGCTGACAGACTCAGATTATTATTCTAAGTGTCTGACAACATTATGAAAGGATCCTACAGAGATAGACCTTTTAGTTAAAGAGTAAGATCCTTTTAGTTTAACATCAAACAGCCCCGAAATCACCATCACCAAACTCCACCAGACTCCATGTAAATAATCAGGACTTTTAGCGTGTATAGAGCCAGCATATTATATATTATATATGTAAATGTGTGAATTAAGGGTTTATTTCAACCAAACCAGAGTGGTGATTGCTGGAACAGTGGAAAGATGAACCAAGACGGCTTTTTGTTTTATTTTGTTTCCGTCGACCTTGAATGAAGTGTGTTTAACGATGATAAAAGTACTGATTATTTAAATGGAGTCTGGTGGGTTTGGTTATGATCAAACAACACAGTACTTTCCCCCAGGAGACCGGGGATCGTGTCCCGTTCTTGACCCGCGTGTCACTGAAAACGTACATTTTATAGCCACACCCAACGTCTTTTTCCTAAACCTAACTGTCCTGTTCTTGTGACTCATGTCAGTGAAACGTACGTCGTGACCCAGAAAGTCAAAAAGTGACACAAAGAGTCCCGACCAAGCGCGTTTAGATATGGCGCTAAAGGAGACTTTTAGCGTCAAAACAAACGCCAAAGGCACCTGACCAAGTGTCCGTATAATGGTCCCACAGCCCAATGGTCCCACAGCCCTATGTTCCCACAGCCCTATGGTCCCACAGCCCAATGGTCCCACAGCCCAATGGTCCCACAGCCCAATGGTCCCACAGTCCAATGGTCCCACAGCCCAATGGTCACACATTTCTAAGATTTTTCACATCAAGTCATCTGTAGTCTATTGCTACTGGATAATAGGTTGGGTGTAATTAGCTACCAACTTGGGAGAAAGAGGGATCAAATCTGATATAAATGTATGAAAAAAGAAAATGTGGGAACATAGGGCCTAATTTTGGAAAAAAATCCTAGAAATGTGGGAACATAGGGCTGTGGGAACATAGGCACGCTCCCATCAGCTCTCATCCTCAGGCCTCCACACCTGTAAATACCAGCTCCTAAATGCCATGGAGATGATAGAGAGTTTGTGTATGACTCACAGGTCTCTGGATGTCTGCAGGTAATCAGTGCAGAGCTGCCACTGCCATGGCAACACCTTCCCCACACATTCCTCTAAATCAGCCCCTGCATGTTGCTGCAACGTCCTCAGTGACACTAATTACAACGGTCAGTGTCTTTCAGATTACCTCCACCCACAATCGATATCTCTGAGTCCGACAACAAGCTCTTAGAAAATAAAATCACTGGACATGTTAAGGATGTCTCCATCCCACCTGTTCACATGAAAGTTTCTGGTTTTAAGTTATTTTTCCTCCTTCAGTTTTGGGTTAGGTGAAAAAACGCTGAAAGTTGGAAGTCTTCTGGTAGCTGTGCCAAGAGAAATCTCAATCATTCCCAATCTAGCAGAGACGGAGAGCGTAGGTATATGTAAGGAGATAACATAGGCACAGGCTAATTACTGATCACTAACATGATAGTTAACATTAGTAATTACACTTAAACAGCTAATGGAAGTCCAAACTGCCTGAGAGCTTCTCCTGTACTATACGGTAATTCCTCTACTATGAGACAGTAAGTCTCGTGGTTATGACCCAATCGTTAGCCTATTTTTATAAGAACGTCTGCTACGGAGCCATAACGTGAGCTACAAGGTAATGGAGCCTTTTATACATTGCCGTGTTTCTTTAGAAATAAACAACGGACAAATAGAGTCTTTAAACGCTTCAGATGTAAATTTATTCTCTGTCAAAGTGACGTCAAAATGAATGGCAGTCAATGGGATGCTAACGGGGGGTGATGGCTTGTTAGCATCAAAATGACGCTGTAGGAGCTACGTGTTGTGAGGAGAAGCTTACCCCCTCGGTGACAAAGTGGCTCGATGGTGTTTTAAGCCCCCAACGTTGACTTCAAGGCACCTAACCATAAGATTATTTATTGTGTGGCACTTTTACTTTTTAAGCACTTTTAAACCTAGCACTTATTTACTAAATTTTAATGGTATGTGTACTTTTTAATCTCAAGGGCAAGTAAGTCAGAAAGTATTTTAGACTTTTTAAATATGTTTAGTCCCTTGTAATTTTAAAGGTGCTCTAAGCGATGTTGGATGACGTCTTTTTGACGTTCAAAGTATTGTCAAACAAAACGGAGGCTAGCTCGCCCCTCACTCCCCCTCATCCCGTCCCCTCCCCCTCCCTTCCGCGCACTAACCCCCCCAACCCCCACCCCCAAATCCTTCTTGTGGGTTATTGACTGGAACACTGTTTGTTATGTTTGGTGGTGCAGGTTGGCACAGTTTGTTTTTGTTGCCGTTTGTGGAGCCTGGGCTGTCTACAGAGACCACGTTTTTTTACAGTGTGTTCAGGGGACAGGCAGCTAGCAGATAGTGAGGAGATGTTTCTTACAGTGTGTTCAGGGGACAGGCAGATAGTGAGGAGATGTTTTTTACAGTGTGTTCAGGGGACAGGCAGCTAGCGGATAGTGAGGAGATGTTTGCTGTATGTGACAAAAAATGTCACTGCCAAGGTGCTCTTTAGAAAGGCACCGAACCCCCAACTGCTCCGGGCGCCTTTCCATGGGCAGCTCCCTCACTCTGACATCTCTCCATTAGTGCATGTAGAGGTACTGAGCATGTGCAGCCCCCCCACTCTGACATCTCTCCATTAGTGCATGTAGAGGTACTGAGCATGTGCAGCCCCCCCCACTCTGACATCTCTCCATTAGTGCATGTAGAGGTACTGAGCATGTGCAGCCCCCCCACTCTGACATCTCTCCATTAGTGCATGTAGAGGTACTGAGCATGTGCAGCCCCCCCACTCTGACATCTCTCCATTAGTGCATGTAGAGGTACTGAGCATGTGTGTGTAATTCAGGCCTGTATGTAATGTGTGTAATAATAGAGTGAAAACACTGTAATTTCCCCTTACGAGATTAATAAAGTATAAATTATTATGTTTATATGTCATTATATGTTATTCAAGGAGACTAATAAAGCATTAATACATCATCAAGTCTGTCAATCATTGTATTTTCAACAATATGTGGCCATTATTTATCTAATATCTGTGTATCATCCAGCCATCTTTAATCAGCAGCATGACTCCTCTGTGTCTCGCTGCCATTTCAACATTTCAACAGGAAGTGGAATGACCCCCTTCAGGTTCTTGTCAATTATTCAACAGAGAGAGGGATGTAAATATTGGAGAAGCTCCCCATGTGCAGAGGAACACGACTGCCGCTCTGACTGACTAACGAAGGCTCAACAGGTCTGGTTTCCATTTCTAATCTAACTGGGAACCGGATGAGTTTTGGGGGGATTTATTACCCATAAATCCTGTGTGTGGAGAGGTCTGTGAGTTAACGTCTGTGGTGGTTAAACGTGTTTAACAATGCGTACGCGTAGACAAGCAGTGGCAGCACCAGAGTATGGAAAGCCAAACGGTTCAAATACACGTGATTTCTCACACGTAAACAACACGTTAACATGTTAACAACACATAGACAATGCATTGTTTACGCACTAATGTCACGTGATTTTGAGCCATTTGGCCACTTAACTTATGTGTTGTTAACGTGTTGTCTACGTGTTGTCCACGTGTGAAAAATCAACGCATTATTTACGTGTTGTTATTGTGTTGTTTACGTGTTCTTTACATATTTGTGTTATTGTGTTGTTCACGTGTTGTTATTGTGTCGTTATTGTGTTATTGTGTTCTTTACGTGTTTGTGTTATTGTGTCGTTATTGTGTTGTTATTGTGTTGTTTACGTGTTCTTTACATATTTGTGTTATTGTGTTGTTCACGTGTTGTTATTGTGTCGTTATTGTGTTGTTATTGTGTTCTTTACGTGTTTGTGTTATTGTGTCGTTATTGTGTTGTTATTGTGTTGTTATTGTGCTCTTTACGTGTTTGTGTTATTGTGTCGTTATTGTGTTGTTATTGTGTTGTTATTGTGTTGTTTACGTGTTCTTTACATATTTGTGTTATTGTGTTGTTCACGTGTTGTTATTGTGTTGTTATTGTGTTGTTCATGTGTTGTTATTGTGTTGTTATTGTGTTGTTGTTGTTGTTGAAATCACGTGTATTTGAACTGTTTGGCTTTCCAAAGTATGCAGGTATACGCCTTACACACAAAACACACCGCAGCCATTTTATTCCGGCGCCTACGTTATCCAATCTGTCCGACCACAACGGGGCAGTGATAGTTTTGGCGTCTCCTCTATTTTTAGGCGATATGCGTGCGTGTGTCAAGCCAGGCAGGTAATCATGTACAGGAAGACCACAGTGCAGCCAGATATTTTACCAAAATAAACACATTTCAAAATAAAACCGCCAGGTTTACGGTGGATTTGGCTGTCTTGACTTCTCAGCGGTGTCTACAGCGAGACACGCAATAAGGCACGCAAAGAGTTTATTACTTTTACTTTTAATTTGGCGCTCTTATGCTTTATTACGTCACGTTACTTTCTGCTTTGCTCCCGTCATAACTAATACGGCCACTAGAGGGCACCGCCACTATAAACCTAAATATAGGTCGTATTTCTGCTCGAACAAACAACCTATGGGAGTGTTTTTTGGGTCATTTTTGTTTAGTTTTTTGCTTTTTTTGGCTCTGTGCCCTTAAAGGGCAACTACCGTTTTTTTCAACCTGGACCCTATTTTCCTGTTTTTGTGTCTAAGTGACTGATGGGAACAACAATCTTTGACATTGGTCCAGTATTAAGCGACATCGCTGCAGTCGACAGCGGCCAAACAAGCTACAATGTAAGTTAATTGGGCAATAGTCCAGCTTGTATTTACCTTCACAAAAGTGGTCGTTTTGCCACCGACAGGCTCAGATTAATATTTAAGTGTCTGACAACATAATGGGAAGGACTCCTACAGAGAGAGACCTTTAAAACCTCTTTGAGACCTTTCGGTTTAACCAGAAACAGCTCTAAAGTCGCTAGCGCTAAACCCACCAGACTCCATTTAAAAAAGCAATACTTTTAGCGTGTTTAGAGCAAAACATATTTTCACATGTAAATCGGTAAACTATGTGTTTATTTCAACCAAAACTAGAGTTGTGGTGGTTGGGAAAGTGCAAAGACGACCCAAAACGGCTTTTCATGGTTTTATTTTGTTTCTGTTGACTTTGAATGAAGTGTATTCTACGATGCTAAAATCACTGATTATTTACATGGAGTCTGGTGGGTTTAGCGAATGCAATTTCGCGGTTGTTTTTACGTTTAAAAAAAAAAGGATCTTAATCTTTAACAGAAAGGTCGACCTCCTTAGAAATCCTTTCCATAATGTTGCCAGACACTTAGAATATTAATCTGAGTCTGTCAGCGGCCAAACGAGCCCTTTTGTGAAGGTAAATACAAGCTGGATAATTGCCCTATTAACTTACATTGTAGCTTGTTTCTCCGCTGCCGACTGCAGCGATGTCGCTTAACACTGGACCAATGTCATCAGTCACTCAGACACAAAAACAGGAAAATAGGGTCCAGTATATGTCCACTCACTTTTTAAAAGATACTAAGTAACTATTACTATTTTAAATAAAATACTTTTCACTTTTACTTGAGTAGATTCTTATACTGGTAACACACACACACACACACACACACACACACACACACAACTGAATAGGTCCACTATGGAACCGGGTTTCGGTACCCAACCCTACTTTTAACTGTCACACATCACACATTTCATCACCCGTACACTTTCACTCTTAAACTGAATGCAGTATAGAGGTGGATGAATGTCTTTGTCATCATGTATTTATGTCATAGACAGTAAAATAAATAGACACATCGACACCATAGACTTCGACGGAGACCAGTGAATTAGAAGCTCTTTTCCGGTGATGGCTGAGCGTTACTGATCAGCCTCCAACTGAGCTTGAAGACGTAGATGTGACGTACGTAGCAGTAGAAGTATGTTTGTAGCCTACTGCTCATATGTAAACCTAACAGTCGTGGTTCACATGAGTTTATAATAAATAAATCAGAGACAGTCTCCATTGATTGTTCCCTTTTAATAAAGTAATTATGAAACATAAAGCATGTGAGCGGATGAATGACAAACATACCAAAGCTGTTGGATAGAGAGGAGGCACTCCGCTGCAAATTCATAAATATAATAATGTTATGAATGCTTTTAACTGATCTTATCTTGGGTCCAGTAAAGGCTGAAGCAGCCCTGTAACTCCAAGGGAACTTAATAAATAAATCCAACCCAAAAAAACAATCAATTCATTAATTCAGAAGAACTTTTGATTTTTGTTTGAAATAGAAAAACCTTTAGAAATAGACTCAACACCTCCCTCTGTCAGAAAAAAGAATGAATCCAACATTATTTACAAAATAAAGTAACTGAACTGGATATGCAACACGGTCTCACGGCAGTTCGTGAAATGGTCACGTCATTTTTAATCTATTGATTCGTGTACACGGACACGTTTATCTCGTTTTTTAGAAGCATCTATACGGAGGTTGGGTTTAGGAAAAGAAGAACGGGGAAAGGAAAGGTCACACGCCGGGACACGATCCACGGTCTCCTGGGTGAAAGTCCTGTGTTGTTTGACCCATCCACCCCCCCGACCAACCTCCCTACGCCGATCTTCGGCATTTCTACCTACTCGCTACCGTAGTCGTGCTGTGATCACGAAAGATGCTTCCCATTGAAATACATTAGTTTAAAAAACGTGCTGGCCACCACGAAATAAATGAGATAAACGTGTCCGTGTTCATCGATAAATAGATTAAATAACGTGACCATTTCACGAACTGCCGTGAGAATGGGTTGGGATATTAACGTGAAGCAGGAAAACACGCCTCCTCTGGATAAAACAAAAGATAAGTTAACAAAAATACACTCCTTAGCTTTAGATTTACCCTTACATTTACAGTTATTGATATATCTGATATTCTGTAAAAGTTTGGGAAACTTTAGATAAACTTTCCCATCTCTATTTCCCAAATCTCTACAATGATGAATGCAAAGTCTATGAGAATAAAAACCAGGCTGAACAGTACCAGGAATGTTCTTTTTGAGTTCAGAGCTGGTCATTAAGCAGATTAACCAAAACAAGATATAACATGTAAATCAGTGAGCTTTAATGATGCTGGCAGGCGACTTGTGTTCCCTTTTGGGCAGAGCCAGGCTAACAGTTTCCATCTGTTTCCAGTCTTTGTGCTAAGCTAAGCTAAGCTAAGCTAACTGGCTGCTGGCAGTAGCTACTCATTCACCGTACAGACATGAGAGAAGAACCGAAAAGAAAACAAGTTAGCAGATCTCCCAAAATGTCAAACTGTTTCTTCAAGCTCGGACTTTAAACAAAGACTAAGTTAAGGTTTTATTGTTGTGTGTAAATGTGTGTGTTTCGGAAATTGAAATTATTGAAAATGTTTGTGTTGTTTGCTGGCTATGACTTTGGCGACATTTACATTTTACGTTTTGGTATTTAAGCGTTGGTATACTGGACATAAACAGGAGGCAGCGTGGAGACTCCGCCCCCTTCTGGTAGTTGCTATGGTAACGTTAGTAGCTTTAAGTCTCAGAGAACGAGACGTTGTGACCGATAAGACCCAATCAGGAGGAGAAACGTTGGCGTCAGAGTCGGTGTTGCCAAAGGTCTCCGTTTGGGGCCGCTGAGACTGAAACACAACCCGCAGACTCCAAACTAAAACGGGTCAGAAGAGTTTCCAGATGTCTCCGGTTTAGGGGCTCGGAAACACCAGAGCAGGGGGAATGAGAGGGGGAGACGCCAGAGTAGGGGGAATGAGAGGGAGAGACGCCAGAGTAGGGGGAATGAGAGGGGGAGACGCCAGAGCAGGGGGAATGAGAAGGGGAGACGCCAGAGCAGGGGGAATGAGAGGGGGACACGCCAGAGTAGGGGGAATGAGAGGGAGAGACGCCAGAGCAGGGGGAATGAGAGGGGGAGACGCCAGAGCAGGGGGAATGAGAAGGGGAGACGCCAGAGCAGGGGGAATGAGAGGGGGAGACGCCAGAGCAGGGGGAATGAGAGGGGGAGACACCAGAGCAGGGGGAATGAGAGGGGGAAACATCAGAGCAGGGGGAATGAGAGGGGGAAACATCAGAGCAGGGGGAATGAGAGGGGGACACGCCAGAGCAGGGGGAATGAGAGGGGGACACGCCAGAGCAGGGGGAATGAGAGGGGGAAACATCAGAGCAGGGGGAATGAGAGGGGGAAACATCAGAGCAGGGGGAATGAGAGGGGGACACGCCAGAGCAGGGGGAATGAGAGGGGGAGACACCAGAGCAGGGGGAATGAGAGGGGGACACACCAGAGCAGGGGGAATGAGAGGGGGACACGCCAGAGCAGGGGGAATGAGAGGGGGAAACGCCAGAGCAGGGGGAATGAGAGGAGGAGACGCCAGAGCAGGGGGAATGAGAGGGGGAGTCGATAGAGCAGGGGGAATGAGAGGGGGAGTCGATAGAGCAGGGGGAATGAGAGGGGGAGTCGATAGAGCAGGGGGAATGAGAGGGGGAGTCGATAGAGCAGGGGGAATGAGAGGGGGAGACAGCAGAGCAGGGGGAATGAGAGGGGGAAACGCCAGAGCAGGGGGAATGAGAGGGGGAGACGCCAGAGCAGGGGGAATGAGAGGGGGAAACGCCAGAGCAGGGGGAATGAGAGGGGGAGACGCCAGAGCAGGGGGAATGAGAGGGGGGAACGCCAGAGCAGGGGGAATGAGAGGGGGGAACGCCAGAGCAGGGGGAATGAGAGGGGGAAACGTAGCGTTTTTAAACCAAAACGTAGCGATGTAAATGTAGCCTTTGAGCGAGACGTTGAACATGAAGTCCAGTCATAGTGGTTGAAAGCGTCTGTCTACATCTCGTCGGCATGTGCAGGTTTGGTGGGATTTTGGCTTTCTTTCAGACCGAGCGCCAGCGGCTCCGTCTCCCCGGCAACGAGAGCCGAGCTGTTCCCCGATTGGCTGCCCTCCTGAGCCGTCCCATCGGAGCCTGCGGTGCCATCCGGAGGTCCTGATTGGCCGAGTTCAGAGGGCGGGGACGAGGAGTCGGGCGGCACAGCCTGAGCGTCGGCGTTGTCCGCTGTCGGCTGGGAGGCGGACGGGTCTGTCAGGATGTTTCTGGAAATAACTGGAAAGATGGAAGCATATATTATTTGTATTTAAAGGTCTTAATATTTGCCAGCTTCATATCCTCTGACTCCCCCAGTCTAAAGCGTTCATTATACTCGCCATTCCCGACCTGTCACGCGACAGCATGACGTCATGGTCGCGCCGTAACTGTTTATATTTGCGCGTGGCGGTCACGACAGTAGTTGCAGTCTTCTCCTGAACAGAGGTGTCGCAACTGAGGAAAGGCTACCGACCTTTGCTATTTCTACTAGAGATGGTCCGATACCATTTTTTGCTTCCCGATACCGATTCTGATACCTGAACTTGTGTATCAGCTGATACCGAGTACTGATCTGATACCAGTGTGTCATATATTTTATTATGTTTTAACAGCTGTATACTACTATCTCTGTATGGATGATATGATGTATAACAGCTGTATACTACTATCCCTGTATGGATGATATGATGTATAACAGCTGTATACTACTATCTCTGTATGATGATATGATGTATAACAGCTGTATACTACTATCTCTGTATGGATGATATGATGTATAACAGCTGTATACTACTATCCCTGTATGGATGATATGATGTATAACAGCTGTATACTACTATCCCTGTATGATGTGATATGATGTATAACAGCTGTATACTACTATCCCTGTATGGATGATATGATGTATAACAGCTGTATACTACTATCCCTGTATGGATGATATGATGTATAACAGCTGTATACTACTATCCCTGTATGGATGATATGATGTATAACAGCTGTATACTACTATCCCTGTATGGATGATATGATGTATAACAGCTGTATACTACTATCCCTGTATGGATGATATGATGTATAACAGCTGTATACTACTATCCCTGTATGGATGATATGATGTATAACAGCTGTATACTACTATCCCTGTATGGATGATATGATGTATAACAGCTGTATACTACTATCCCTGTATGGATGATATGATGTATAACAGCTGTATACTACTATCCCTGTATGGATGATATGATGTATAACAGCTGTATACTACTATCCCTGTATGGATGATATGATGTATAACAGCTGTATACTACTATCCCTGTATGATGTGATATGATGTATAACAGCTGTATACTACTATCCCTGTATGATGTGATATGATGTATAACAGCTGTATACTACTATCCCTGTATGGATGATATGATGTATAACAGCTGTATACTACTATCCCTGTATGATGTGATATGATGTATAACAGCTGTATACTACTATCCCTGTATGGATGATATGATGTATAACAGCTGTATACTACTATCCCTGTATGGATGATATGATGTATAACAGCTGTATACTACTATCCCTGTATGGATGATATGATGTATAACAGCTGTATACTACTATCCCTGTATGGATGATATGATGTATAACAGCTGTATACTACTATCCCTGTATGGATGATATGATGTATAACAGCTGTATACTACTATCCCTGTATGATGTGATATGATGTATAACAGCTGTATACTACTATCCCTGTATGGATGATATGATGTATAACAGCTGTATACTACTATCCCTGTATGGATGATATGATGTATAACAGCTGTATACTACTATCCCTGTATGGATGATATGATGTATAACAGCTGTATACTACTATCCCTGTATGGATGATATGATGTATAACAGCTGTATACTACTATCCCTGTATGATGTGATATGATTTCTATCTTTGTTGTCGGTCTGGCTCAGGTTAAACTCTTTGTGAAACATGAACTCCCCAGAACTTTCTTTTATTCTCCAGTTTGACAGTCCGTTATAACGGAGAAAGAACAGAAATAAACTACTTTAATGTAGATTTTCTTTAGGGCTTTATTACGTGGTATCGGCTCGGTGCATGAACTCCAGTACTTCCCGATACCAATACCAGCGTTTTAGGCAGTATCGGAGCTCATCTCATTTCTACGGACTAGAAGAAGAAGAAAAAGGTCAACAACGGCAGAACTGGCAGCAGCAGCATTGATGTCAACGTCAACAGTGGCTGAGATGATATTGGAGTCAATGGATGAGGAAGAACAGCTGCTTTGGAGCCTGCTTGCAAAGAAACGAAGAAAAAGAAGGTGGAATGTTGGTCCTTTGAATAACGCCGGACATAAATATGGTGAGTTCAATTTCCTCGGGAAACGAATGAGGATGATAGACGAAGAGAAGGACTTTGAATACTTCAGAAAGTCTGCACAACGATTCGATGACCTACTTCAAGCCTTTCATTCACCATAAAAGAGCTCATCTTAACCCGGGAAGTTTACTTGCAGTCACTCTGAGAGTCCTGGCATCCGGTTACCCTCGAGCTAGTCCATGCTTCCTGTTTCCACCTTGTTGTGCGCTGCTGAAAAAAATAGAGTGGTGCCCCCCCCCCCCTCCCCCCCTCTGGTCGCGCACTTTAAATCCTGGTGCGCCAGCGAGATCTACGTCATTTTGACATCACACTGTCGCGCGACAGGTCGGGAACGGCGACTGTAAAAAAAGAAAAGTCCCCGATATTATATAACTTCAGCGACGGTCTGTAACTCTGAACGAGTCGCTATACAAGCGACAGGAAGTGATGCGGGGAGGGACTGACCTCCTGTGGGTCTGTAGTCGTCGTCTGCAGACGTGCTGCGGCTGAACGGACTGAAGCTCGGCAGGATGATCAGACCCAGAGACACCAGGATGATCTGAGGACACAAACACACGTTAGCTCTTTTTTTGTATATAGTATGGCATTTCACAAGAACTCCCAGATCAAAGTTCATTCTACAGGCATGCACAGCTTTCTATGCCCACCCAGCCCCCCCCCCCCCCCCAAAAAAAACGATATGGCGCAGTGAGAAAAAGTTATCAAGAAAAAGATTTTCATTGGATAAATCCATTATTTAAATCCAGCCCTACATATAGCGCCTCAAAATCAGCTGCAAGCAAAGACAAGTTACAAACAGGCATCATGCACCTAAAAAAGGTAAATATTTTACCTTAATTTAACCAAAAAATGAAACGGGACGGACGGGACAGACACTTAGAGAGAGACAGACACAGACAGACAGACAGGCAGAGACAGAGAGAGACACACACACACAAACACACACACAGACAGACAGAGAGACACAGACACTGAGAAAGAGAGAGAGAAAGAGAGAGAGACAGAGACAGAGACAGAGAGAGACAGAGAAAGACACACACACACACACACACACACACACACACACACACACACACACACACACACACACACACACACACACACACACACACACACACACACACACACACACACACACACACACACACACACACACACACACACACACACAGAAATACACAGAGAGAGATACAGACACAGAGAGACAGAGAGAGACAGACACTGAGAAAGAGAGTGAGAGAGAGACACAGACACAGAGAGAGAGAGACAGAGAGACAGGCACAGACAGAGAGAGAGACACACACACACACACACACACACACACACACAGAGAGAGATACACACACACAGAGAGATACAGACACACAGAGAGATACAGACACTGAAAGAGAGAGAGAGAAAGAAAGAAAGAAAGAAAGAAAGAAAGAAAGAAAGAAAGAAAAAGAGACAGAGAGAGAGAGACAGAGAGAGAGAGAGAGAGAGAGAGAGAGAGAGAGACAGACACAGACAGACAGACAGACAGACAGCTTCCTACCAGTAAGCAGGTGCTGGTCTGGGCTCCTTTGCTGACCGTCTGTTTGATCAGAGACTGAAGCTGTCGCAGCTGACTCAGCAGAGACCTGAACCGCCGGATCACAACCAACACACGTCAACACACACACGTCTACTTTCATCATCTGAAGTCGAGCTAACTCGATTCCTTCAAGTGTTCCTGTTTGCACCACATATATCCCCGAATGATATCAATATCCCAGTTCTAAACTTTCTGCCATAAACTGAAATGTAACCTAACCGGTTTCACAGCTGGATACAATTAGTAAACAATTAGTTGACCACCAGGGCCCGTATTCATCAAGCCCCTGAGAATGACTCACAGGAACAATGCTAAGAATTGACTCAAGAGTAAAATAATTCTTGGCTCAAAGTTGTGCCTAACCCTCCTGTTGTCCTCGGGTCAAATTTGAAAACTTATCTGTTATCTACTATCAGAACTAGGACAAAAGAACGTTGAAAAAAGTGACAAATGTTGGAAAAAGCTACAAAAACGCTGAAAAAAGTGACCAAAACAAATCAGAAAAAGTGACAAAAAAGAAAACATCAAAAACAAAAACTTATTTTAAAAAAGTGACAAAAAAAATGGAAAAAAGTGTGAGAAAAAAACATCAGAATAAACGCCAAAAAACGTGTAAAAAAAATTGATAAAAACATAATTAAAAAAAAAACGCCCAAAAAAAGTGACAAAAGAATTGGAATGAAATCCACAAAAGGTTGAAATTTCGACCCAGAAAATACAAAGTTGCACGGTGGACGGGAAGACAACACAAGGGTTAAATAACTGGGAGAATAAGAGTAGTTCTTAGCTTAAAAAAATTGGATAACTTGCCTTTATACTTAAGTTTGAGTAACATTTCGTGAATTCTCAGCACTTAGGACTAAAAAGGCCCTTTGAGAAGCTTGATAAAAACGGGCCCAGGCTGTCAGCATCAGTCTGATGTGATGCTATTGAGACATATAGATTATTATCATTCAATATCAGAAGAAGACAACAGCACCCTCCGCTGCTGGAAGCACTAGATCGATCTGACTGTCTGAAAACAGTGGTTCCCAAAGTGGGGACTGCGAACCCCAAAGGGGTCCTTGAGGGGGTTCTGGTGGTCCGCTGCAAGAAGGGGAATCATTTTCTCTTTACCTCCATCCATAAGCTACACAATGACAGAATGTGGGACTTTTTATGTCATGGGTTTCATGCACTTTCTGTAATAAAATATGTAAAAGCGAAAGGGGTCCGTTTGGGAACCACTGGTCTAAAACGCTGACACAACACAGACAAAACTAATCTGTGACTCCTCAGTTCCCTACATGGATCCAGATTCCTTCATCGATCGGTAAACTGTCAATAATCAATAAGAAATGTGGCCGTACATGTTGTGTTTCTCCAGCTGCTCCACGGTCCTCTGCAGCTCCTTGTTCTGTGCTGAGCAAGCTGCCGCCCTGTTACACACACACACACACACACACACACACACACACACACACACACACAGAGTCACACACACACAGTCACAGTGTCTCACACACACACACACACACACACAGTCACAGTGTCTCACACACACACACACAGAGTCACACACACAGTCACAGTGTCTCACACACACACACACACACAGTCACAGTGTCTCACACACACACACACACACACACACACACACACACACACAAAGACAGTGTCACACACACACACACACACACACACACACACACACACACACACACACGTCAGAAAAATAGCAACAAAAATATCCAAAAAGTGTTAGTTTTCAGTTTTAGGGACCTCTTTTGTCCCCCCGGCGTACCTGCCCTCCAGCCCGTCGATGTACTCCTTCCTCCGGCGCCGGCTGTCCTGAGCCGACTGCTTGTTGCGGATTTTCCTCCGAACTCTCTTCAGGATTCTCTCCTCCGCCTGCAAAGAAAGATTCAGTCATGGTATGAAGGGCTCCTCGTTCAAAGTTCCTTCTCTTTGCGTGTGCGTGTGTGTGGTCAAAAACTGTATGTGCTTCCAGGTTGCACCCGAGGAACCAAAGATTGGTTCCCATTTATACCAAGGCCACTAATTGACACACACACACACACACACACACACACACACACACACACACACACACACACACACACACACACACACACACACACACACACACACACACACACACACACACACACACACACACACACACACACACACACACACACACACACACACACACACACACACAGTCCCTTATTATGCAGTGAACACCTCCTAAAAGCGTAAAGACGTTTCAGGGACAGAAGCAGCTCCTGAGTTCACGTTAGTGTCGGCTGTGTGAGTGGATGTGGAGAGTTTCAGCAGCCTGACCTTAGTGAGAGGAAGGTTGTTGGGCAGACAAACTCCTTCCTGCGTCAGCAGCTTCTGTTCCTCCTCCGTCAGCTGCAGCTCTGGGGACAGCTGCAACAGTAGAAGAAGAGTCAGTCCTCCAGGTCAAAGCTCAACTCTGAACGTCAGCGTTAACCGCCTGAGACCCGCAGACCGCCGGCTCTTCCATCACTGTCTTTAAAGCCTAACCCTCGCCAAAATGCAACCTAGGGTCTTTTTGTGAATGTACCTGAGTCAAACTTTCATTTAAAAGCATATTTAGGACGGAAACGCCACTTTTAAGATGGACCGTATTCTCGTTTTTCAGTCAAATGGCCTTTTGAATGGGAGTGCTAGGGGTACTTTGATGCTAGCCTCAAAATAGCTATTTTTAAACACTAAGAAGGCTCGACACAACATGAGACTTTGCTCCAAGTATCAACAGGGACTCTACACCTTAACGACAGCATTGACAACATTGTGTACACAGAGTTTACTAAAAAGAAAGGTTTTGAGCAACTCACTGTAGCGGTTGTTCTTCCGGTCTCCGTCTATCGAGCCAGTCAAAGATAGTCGAGGGAGGAAAGTAAAGTCGGAAAGCTCCTAAAGCTTAGTTCCATATAAATGCATGGATAATTCATCATTTTGTCGTTAGTGAAAAACAATATTGACCTTGTAGTTGAAAAAGGGGCCTCATATAAGAATGACATTTCCTCCTACGGAGTCCGTTCATTCGCATTCGGAGATCGCCTATTTTGGACTGGGAAAATGGCGGATAGAGTAAACAACAACGGCTAACGTGAGTTGCTGTTGGTTAAAGGTCTGTTTGAGGGTTAAGACTTGGTTTTAGGATTAGGGTTAGAATTAGGTTATGGTTAGGGTGAGGGTAAGGGTTAAGGTTAGGCATCTAGTTGTGATGGTTAAGGTTAGGGTAAGGGGCTAGGGAATGCATTATGTCAATGACGGGTCCCCACAAAGATATTGAAACAAATGTGTGTGCGTGCATGTGTGCGTGCGTGCGTCAGATTGGATGACGTGTATGATGGGCTGATGGTGTCATTTATACATTTGTTTAGTTGGTTTATGGTTTATTTGATCTATTTTGTAACTTTTTTGATGAATATTGTAGTTACTGTGTCATCATCTTGATCTTTGTCTGGGTGGGTGGTGATGATGGTGATGTTTGATTTGTATGTGGTCTAAAAATGAAAAATAAAAACAGAGTAAAAGTCTCACCAGGTGAGCGTCGGGGCTGGCAGGGTCGCCGGCGGTCAGACGGCCGTCGAGGTGAGCCGCAGACACCACGGGAAGCTCGTTCACGACGCACGAGTCTGAAAACAACATCTGGGAGCTCCACTCACCTGCAAGGGACAGGAAGTGACATCACGGTTACTGCTGCACTGCCAAAAGACGTCCTGTGTGTTGGAAACTGAACGAATATTACGTGTTGGTCACAACAGAGCTCGGTCTACAGTGCAGGTAAAGGTGTAATGCAACAAACCACAGGGGACAGGACGCCAAACGTAACGGAGCGTTACCTTGGATAGAATGACAATAGAATGATGACTTCTCTGGGTTTAAACACCAGTGTTTCCTCTGTTGATAGCATAGCGGCGGTCCGCCACGGTAACATTTCCAGCGCCACGGTATCAGAAACAGGGCAGACGCACAACAGGGTTTCTGCTACGTACACCGCGCACCCCCGCTCCTTCAGCTGTTTATGAAAAGTCATAAAGTCGGAGCGCCGTCTGCTCTACTGAACTCAAGCTACTGTCATCTGCTCTCCCCCCCTAGGGTGAGCTCTCTCTCTCTCTCCCCCCCTAGGGTGAGCTCTCTCTCTCTCTCCCCCCCTAGGGTGAGCTCTCTCTCTCCCCCTCTAGGGTGAGCTCTCTCTCTCTCCCCCCCTAGGGTGAGCTCTCTCTCTCCCCCCCTAGGGTGAGCTCTCTCTCTCTCCCCCCAAGGGTGAGCTCTCTCTCCCCCCCTAGGGTGAGCTCTCTCTCTCTCCCCCCAAGGGTGAGCTCTCTCTCCCCCTCTAGGGTGAGCTCTCTCTCTCTCCCCCCCTAGGGTGAGCTCTCTCTCTCCCCCCCTAGGGTGAGCTCTCTCTCTCTCCCCCCCTAGGGTGAGCTCTCTCTCTCCCCCCCTAGGGTGAGCTCTCTCTCTCCCCCCCTAGGGTGAGCTCTCTCTCCCCCCTGCTGCTGTCAGTTGTCATTTCAGGCTAAATCGTTCCCAGCACCCAGGGTTCCTCTCAGACGCCGCGCTGCACATCACATCCACCCAGATCTTCAGGCTTCCTTTATCCCTTCATCACCTCCAGTGTCTGGACTCCATCGGGGGGGATATTCCTATATATCCACGGCCTCTATACCCCTTATAATTTAACGTTGCGATGGAGTCCAATCGCCAAAGACTACTACTAACATATCAACTAACATATCAACTAACATATCAACTCATTTCACTCTTAAATGAAGTCTCTCCTGATTGAATTACTTAAACAAAAAACTTTAGAAACACACTAGATATGGGAAAAATCCCAAATAAAAAGCATAATAATTGGGGCTCTTTAAAGTTGACTCCTTTCTGCTGCTTTCAGTTTTCTGCTAAAATACAACAAACTGCTTGTTGAATTTAAAACAAACGAAAGGAAATCATTTCCAACTTTCTTTTTCTTAACAAATTGAACATTGAATTGAATATAAAAGGCAGCGCTAAAAAAGAACATCAGTTACATTTTAAAGTGCAGTTTTCTGCAGATATAACTAACACAAAAGTGTGTCTTTCGCGACGTGTATATTGCGCCAGTTGATATCGCAATGACGATTAAAAAAAAACAAGATATTGTGCAGCCCTGATTTTAATGCGCAAAAGTTACATATTACATCTTTAACCCTCGTGTTGTCCTCCCGCCCACTATGCAAATTTTTTTTTTCTCGGTCCAAATTTAAAAATAAACTTTGTGCCCTGATGTTTTTGTCACTTTTTTCTGCGCTTTTGGAAAAAAAAATCTTAATTTTTTTAATGTATTTTAAGATTTTTTTGTCATTTTTGTCACTTTTTTTCAACGTTCTTTAAAAAAATAAAATTCAAATGCTATAAAATTAAATAAAACACCAAAATTCAATGAAAGTATTGAACTGATCATTTATTTTACCTGTAAAGAGCGTCGTATGGAACCATCCACCTTATTTTTCTCGACTCTTTTTGGACACATTTCAAATTTCTGAAATAGAAACTTCTAGAAAATGGGTCAAATGTGACCCGAGGACAACAGGAGGGATAAAATGAGAAACAGGCAGCGTGACGGACTCACCGAGCTCTATGGAGATGACGTTCTCCAGTCCCGGTTCTGTCTTCACGCCGCCGAGGCCGCTGATGTCATAAACCACCTGGTACACGGTCGGCGGCTGCGGGGTCTCTGCGGTCACCGCGGTGGAGGGACTCCTCTCGGCAACGGGGTCCTCCGAGATGCCGCTGTCGCTCTCAGACGAGGAGTCTGCAGGCAGCCCGCTGGGGAACACCTCGTTTGGGTCAACGCCGTGCAGGACGTCCTCTGATTCGCTGTCATTCAGCGTCTGCGACAGAGTCACAGGGTTGACTTTAACATCTCATATGTTTCTGAAGCTCGGTCATTTTTCATACAATGATCATAAATGACCTGTAACAGCAAACGAGACTAACAGTGAAAAGAACTAGGGCTGTCAATCGATTAAAAAAATCTAATTAATGACATACTCTGTGATGAATTAATCGAAATTAATCGCGTACATAATTAACGGTATGAAACGTGGTCGATACAAACTTAGTTGCAGCCCTACTCCTCATGACAGACTCACGCAGTCGGGGTCCACCGCCCAGTCCTGCTGGTGTTTTGCCAAGCCGCTGAACACGAGGTCGGAGCAGGAGAAAGGAGTGTCGAGCTGCCAGCCGTCTGCCGCCACGCCGCCCACAAACAGCTCGCCGTTCTCTGCATCCATGGCCTGAAAAAACATCACACAACCGGCTCTGACACGCTGCACCACACCAGCAACTATGGAGCCCAGGACATTCACTCTCCAGCCAGTTATACTGGAGGTAGTACACGGGCCTCTGTAAAAGGCTACGTTCACGTGATGCCTAATTCTGATTTCTTTGCTCAGATCTGATTGTTTGTTTGGCTACATTACCTTATTTAAAATGTGGCCTATACCAGATGCCAGTGTGAACTGTTTTCGGTTTTGAACTGACCTGCATGCGCAAAAGAACAATAACAGTGACATCAGATGCAGCACGCTGTCGCACTAAAGTTAGGGAGGTTATGGAGGAAGAAAGCATTTTGTGGGGTTATGGCTGCAAATTCACTACAGAGGTCTGTGTGACCGGACGACCGATTTGCAGGTCAGGACCGCTACGGGCCTCCCCCAGAGTTTCCTCTGGCTTCGCCCCTGCACGCGCTCACGCTCCACCTCCCCGACGGTGCGGGCGAGACGGGCCGGTGGTGCGCCCGACCCCGAGGGACCTCAGCCGGCGCGCGCCTGCCCTCACTTTCATTGCGCCACGGGGCGACCCTCTGACTCGCGTGTACATTAAATTAACAATTAAAATATTTCAGTCGACACATTAAGTGGAACCGAAATGAGGAACCAAAATTTGCGTTCTAATCCGGTCAGATTCCTACCGGACACACACACACACACACACACACACACACACACACACACACACACACACACACACACACACACACACACACACACACACACACACACACACACACAGAGAGAGAGAGACACCTACACACACACACACACACACACACACACACACACACACACACACACACACACACACAGAGAGAGACACCTACACACACACACACACACACAGAGAGAGACACCTACACACACACACACACACACACACACACAGAGAGAGACACCTACACACACACACACACACACACACACACACACACAGAGAGAGACACCTACACACACACACACACACAGAGAGAGACACCTACACACACACACACACACACACACACCTACACACACACACACACAGAGAGACACACACACACACCTACACACACACACACACACACACACACACACACACACACACACACACACACACACACACACACACACACACACACACACACACACACACACACACACACACACACACACACACACACACACACACACACACACCTAAATGAATAGTTCCATATGGAACCGGTTTAGGTACCCAACCCTACTTTTAACTGTCACACATTTCATCACCCATACACTTTGACTCTTAAACTGAATGCAGTAGGACCTATAGAGGTGGATGAATAATGTCTTTGTCATCGTGTATTTTTGTCATAGACAGTGAAAGAAATGGTCACAGCGACGAAGACGGAGACCAGTGAAGGACATTAGAAGCTCTTTTCCGGTGATGGCTGAGCGTTACTGAGCAGCCTCCAACTGAGAGAGACGGCGTAAATGTGCCGTGAGCAACCTGTCTGAAAGTTGGAAGTCTTCTGGTAGCTGTGCCAAGAGAAATCTAAATGTTACTTCATGTGAATTCACTTGCCACATACTGAAGTATTTCCAATCCATCAAAACGTTGTTGAAATATTTTGTTCCAATGCTTTCATAGACTCTCTATGGGCTTCTCCCTTGATGGCATGCCTCCACACCGCCACGATTGCCTGCAAGCTTCTCCTGTACTGTACGGTAATTCCTCTACTATGAGACAGTAAGTCTCGTGGTTATGACCCAATCGTTAGCCTATTTTTATAAAAACGTCTGCTACGGAGCCATAATGTGAGCTACAAGGTAATGGAGCCTTTTATACATTGTCGTGTTTCTCTATAAGGAGGTGATGGCTCGGTAGCATCAGAATCTTCCCATAGGAGGTACACTTTCCGGATGCTGGCTTACCAACTTGATTTTAGTTTTGTTTGTTTGTTTAACCAATATATATGTCACCATTATGTGTACCTTTTGATTTTTAGTGAATGAGTGCTGTATGACTGCTGGCTGTCTCTATGTTAGTCCTATGTCACCTGCCTAGGGACTGCAGATGAAAGGTTAGTTATTTTTACTTTAATTCTGGCATATTTACATGGTGTTTTTTATACAACAATGTTCATAAATATGCATGGTCCCTATCAAATAAACCAATAAAATAAAAAAATAATCAAATTGCAATACTTCTAGAATCTCAATAAATGAAAATCGCAATATAAATAGAATTGGAAATGGTGAAAGAATCGAATCGAGATACAAGATAATCGTCCCAGGTTATCTAACCTGCTACAATCAGTTGAAACGTTGTCGGTAATGCGTGCTAACGCGTGCTAACGTCATGCTAACGTGTGCTAACGCGTGCTAACGCGTGCTAACGTCATGCTAACGTGCTAAAGGATTCTGTGGGTTTAGCTGAGATGGACCAGAGAATATTAAGTTAAAACAAACCTGCAACTTTTTGTTTTTCTGAGTCAAAATTTTAAATGAAAAACCTTTTATCAATGTTTTGGTCGTCTTTTGACACTTGTGTTCCTTTCCTCGATGTTTTTGTCAGTTTTTTTCAACATTTGTCGACTTTTTCTGAGCCTTTTGAATTTTATTTTTCATTTGTCACTTGTTTTTTTTCCTTTTTGTCACTTTTTTCTGACATTTTTGTCACTTTGTCACTTTTTTCTGAAATTTTATTAGGTATCACTTCCTATAAATGAAATGTATTGACCATGTATTCCAAAAATAAGTGTAAAACTAGTGGTAATAAGTTGGTGTTAGTGAAAAATAGCATTGAAAATGTCGATAAAAATGACAAAAACATTGAAAAAAGAGACACAATCGTCAGAAAAAATGTCAAAAATATTTAAAAAAAAAAAAATAATAATTAGTTGGTTGACCCAGATGGACAACAAGCGGAAGACAACACAAGGTCTAAAAGTGACATATTTTCTTTTCAATAAGTGCTGTGTCGTGCTCAACCTGCTAATCCACAACGACTTTTTACAAAATGGGTCCATTCATTGTTTCCATTTAGTTTTAGGATCAACTTTAAGATTCTTGCATCACTCGTCTATGAATGTATCTCTGGACTATGTGGTTGTGATGATGCAAACGTCTCTGCTGCTCATTCTACCAAAAAATCTTTCTTGACTTATTCTTGTGTTATTACGTTATCGTTGTTTATATTTATCAGATTACAAAGATTTAACTGTTGCCTGCTCTTCTTTATCTTCTGTTTTCACTCTCAACGGAAAACACTTTGCTTTTTGTGAATTGAAAGAAGCTTTATATAGACATCTAAAAAAGTTAATTATAGTTAATTAATTATGATGTTAATGTCAGGCGCTTTTTCAACAAGGGTCCTAGTGTTTGTCTAATTATCCAGACACACACCTGCAGAAACAGCCGAGCCGTGAAAGTCAGAGAGAGGGAACACAAAACACACAGTAGAATAGATCCTGAAACACAGGAGGAGGATATCCTGGTACATACACACCCATAAGCACACACACACACACACACACAGCGTTTCACTATGTTTGTGGGGACACGTCATTGACATAATGCATTCCCTAGCCCCTTACCCTAACCTTAACCATCACCACTAGATGCCTAACCTTAACCCTTACCCTCACCCTAACCATAACCTAATTCTAACCCTAATCCTAAAACCAAGTCTTAACCCTCAAACAGACCTTTAACCTTGTGGGCTCCAGCATTTTGGGCCCACAAAGCTGTCCGGACCCCACAAGTATACTGTATTCCTGGTTTTTGGACCTCACGAATATAGTTAAATAAGAACACACACACCAACACACACTCACACAGTGTCACAGACACACACACACACACACACACACACACACACACACACACACACACACACACACACACACACACACACACACACACACACAGTGTCACAGTGTCTCACACACACACACACACACACAGTGTCTCACACAGTGTCACACACACACACACACAGTGTCACACACACACACACACACAGTGTCACACACACACACACACACACACACACACAGTGTCTCACACACACACACACACACAGTGTCTCTCACACACACACACACACACACACACACACACACACAGTGTCTCTCACACACACACACACACACACACACACACACACACACACACACACACAGTGTCACAGTGTCTCACACACACACACACACACACACAGTGTCTCTCACACACACACACACACACACACACACACACACACACACACACACACACACACACACACACACACACACACACACACACACACACACACACACACACACACACACACCTACTGAATAGAAACCTGATAAGCTGTTAAACGTGTTTCCAGTTTTCCTCTCTCCACTTTCAACAACAACATGGAAGTTTGGTTTTTCAGCTACTCAGTGACTCGAGCTCTCTCCGAAAGCTCGCGAGGTAAAAACATGATCACATGTCGGCCTGTATCACCTTATCACAGATATAATGGTAGGCTATTAGTGTAATAAACAGCAGTGGTGGAATGTAACTAAGTACATTTACTCAAGTACACTTAAGGTCAAAAGTTGAGGTAAAGTAAGTGGCTCAACATTTATACTTAAGTAGCCTACAGTACTTAGACTAAATACTTACATTACACCACTGGTGGTATATCTACTATTACCAACAGTTAGTCAAGTCAACTTTGTTGTCAGTTCTGCAATATGAGCCAGACAATATGATCTTCTCTCCGACCCACTGTCCAATAAGGACAGGGACACAACAAGAATGATATAAAAGATAAGAAATACATACAAATACAGATAAATAAAAATAAAAAAAGAGTAGTAAAATATGTGAGTAGCCTATTGAGAGTTGTTAGTTGCGTGTCAGTGCTCAGGCCTGATCCTGGAGCAGCCGGATCTCCAGTAATGCAAAGCTACTCACTGTGCGCTGACAGCTGTCTGGGTTTCTTTCCGAAGACTTCAGTCCGTCGGCTTGTTCATCACAGAGCGGCCCCTCCGCGGCTGCTGCACGGGCAACACCAGCCGCTTCAACCCGCTGCCTTCTGTCGGTTCTTACAGGGAATAAAGAGTCCAGCTGGCAGCTCCGCGTCCGGGTCGGGGTCCGGGTCCAGGTCCAGGTCCAGCCTACACAACAAGTCGGCGTCTTCCTCCTCTCTAGCTTCTGTCTGTGTGGTTTATAAAGGTATATTACCGCCACCAACTGGACTGGAGTGTGAACGAGAGATGAATGCAGAAAATAAATAAACTTTTATAAAATGACTAAAATAAATCTAATACATTTTATAAATTAAATAAATAATATAAATAAAATACATTTAATTCATAAAATGTATACTATTGATACAATTTATAAAATGACTACTATTTATTAAATAGTATTCATTTAATAAATAGTGGGGGGGAATAAGAAGAAAAGCTAAAGAAACTACATTCTCCCTGAAATGTAATAAGGGTGGCTGTAGAGCGGTCACCTGTCACCTGTCAATTGGAAGGTCGTTGGTTCGATCCCTGGCCCTGCAGTCCCACGTTAAAGTGTCCAGTGCAAGACACTGAACACCCAGTTCAGTGTAAATGCATGTGACTGTTTATCTGATGAGCAGGTGGCACCTTGTAAAGCAGCCTGTTGTTCCTGTACTATGTAAAAGTGCTTTGAGTAGTCTTTAAGACTAGGAAAGTGCTGTACAAAAACAGCCCATTTAATAATAGTGTGACATACCTTTGCCTGCTGTTTTCCCCATAAGCCCTGACAGTGAAAAGTTGTGGTGGTCTTCCTTACCAAGTGTCTGAAAAAAGAAATCTCACTTTAGTGGGCGCAAACTGATGGTGAACATCTGTCCTGTAGGCCTACATTACAGCCTGGTACACAGCATTCTCACTCAATGCTGGACCAATTTCAAAGATTGTTGTTAACATTATACCAATACATGGGGAAATAGGGTCCAGGTTGAACAAAGTGGAAATAGTTTGAATGTTCCTGCAAAGTTCACTCATATTTTGATTCAGGTTTGTATCCTTCTATATGAAATGTAATACCAAGATGAAGCCAGCGGATGTCACCATTTAGACTGGGACTTATTTCAGCACATCTGCTTCAAAGTTGTTCACTTCCTCACTTCCCTTTTTTAACAAATCCTTCACCTTTAGGAGGTCTTTCAGGGTGCAGTTGAGTCCTCCCACCAGCCTGATTCTGATTGGACACAGATGAAAACCAGCAGAGGGGTTTGGTTTCAGAGGATGTGTTCGCTGCCATTACCAGTGCTCCAGATTTGTTTATCGAGCCCTGGTTTGGGAGATACAGTTATAATATTAACGGTTATTAAAAACTTAAGCCATAAAACCAGCTTATATGCATGCAGGGCAGCATCCTGAACAGGAAGCAAGAAGGAAAAGAAACAGTGTGCAATCTTCGTGGTGAGGCTCTGAAGCAGCAGCTCAGACTGATGTCTGCAGCGGGGGAAGCTGGTGATGTGGCGCACAGCTTGGCCGAGGAGCAGGACTTTCAGCAGGTCCCCAGCATTTACTTTTTTATTGTAAAGTTAGATAGTTATGTTTTATTTCTAAGGAGCCCCCCTGGTGTCAGCTGATAAAAAAAACTAAACCGAGAGCACGGATTCATAACCCGTGCCCTCGGTTTGATAAATGTAAGCAAAATTAGAAATATATTCACAAATTCGAACTTCTGGGATAATTCTCTATAGCGAAATGTTATTAAAACACAAACTAGGCATCTTTCCTAACGTAGTGAGGCTAACAACGAGCTACTAACTAATTTTCATCAACACGAGCCGTCCTCCGACCTGGAGGAATAACATGATTGGTCTCTGCAGCCGGAGGAGAGACGGCGGTCAGTCAGACCGGACGTGTTCAGGGACCATCTACAAACTACAACACCGACACTATAATATCTATTCATTTCATGTTTAAATAAGGTAGTGTCTCCAAACTTATTTTTTAAAAGTAAGTGCTGTAGTACAACTACAATGAGACAAGTTATAATTGAGATAAGTTTGGAGACACCTTAGTGGTCCCCTAATACTGTATCTGAAGTCTCTTTTATATAGACCTTAGTGGTCCCCTAATACTGTATCTGAAGTCTCTTTTATATAGACCTTAGTGGTCCCCTAATACTGTATCTGAAGTCTCTTTTATATAGACCTTAGTGGTCCCCTAATACTGTATCTGAAGTCTCTTTTATATAGACCTTAGTGGTCCCCTAATACTGTATCTGAAGTCTCTTTTATATAGACCTTAGTGGTCCCCTAATACTGTATCTGAAGTCTCTTTTATATAGACCTTAGTGGTCCTCTAATACTGTATCTGAAGTCTCTTTTATATAGACCTTAGTGGTCCCCTAATACTGTATCTGAAGTCTCTTTTATATAGACCTTAGTGGTCCCCTAATACTGTATCTGAAGTCTCTTTTATATAGACCTTAGTGGTCCCCTAATACTGTATCTGAAGTCTCTTTTATATAGGCCTTGGTGGTCCCATAATACTGTATCTGAAGTCTCTTTATATAGGCCTTAGTGGTCCCCTAATACTGTATCTGAAGTCTCTTTTATATAGGCCTTAGTGGTCCCCTAATACTGTATCTGAAGTCTCTTTTATATAGGCCTTAGTGGTCCCCTAATACTGTATCTGAAGTCTCTTTTATATAGGCCTTGGTGGTGCCCTAATACTGTATCTGAAGTCTCTTTCCCGAAATTCAGCCTTGGTGCAGAATTACAGCCACTAGAGCCAGTCCCACAATGAACAGACAGAGGGGAGGGAGAGAGAAGAGAGACAGAGAAGCTACCTAGGAGCAGCAGCCCTAACACAACCACGATCCAGGTGCCACCCCAATCCAGGGCGCAGCAGGGCCTCGAGCAGGACATTATTGTATCTCAGTCACACATTACATTTAATAAAAGAGAGAAAAGCTTCTGTGTTGACAGCTGCCAGCGTTTGTGTTCACGTTGCAGGTCCTGAACATCTGCAGCAGTGATGCCTTCGATGGACTGGACTACATGGCTGCTACTTTCCACCGCTGGCTGCGGGAGCCTGGACGTCTCGTCTTCATCGCCCGGATAAAGAACAGAGTGGTAGGGAAGAAGAATAAGAGTCACCACAGAAAAAAAGATGCATTGTCCCAAGCTAGGGGTGTAAATCACAGGTTGTTATATTGATTCTTTGGACGCTCGATGGTGTTTTAAGCCCCCAACGTCGACTTCAAGGCACCTAACCCTAACCATTGCCTAATCCTAGTGCCTTCCAGCCAGCGCTGCCTGGAAGACGACGTTGGGGGCTTAAAACACCAAACACTGGGGACAACTATACAATATTCGCTGATATCTTAAAGTCTGTCACAATACGATTTCGATCCAATTCAATTCAGGGGTCTGCAATCGATACGGGACGATGTCATATGCCCATTTAACATAGTTAAGAGCAACTAAAAAAGCAACTAAAATAGGATTTTTCAGTTTCATAACTGAGCTTTTCCAGGCATTTAAATGAATTTCTTTTTAATAAAAAAGAATACATATCAAGTGGCACAGACAATATGTATTGATATTTTCACTTTGCATCAATAACATTGGATCTTGGATCATTGAATCGATATATGGATCCAGATCGATGTATCGGTACACTCAGCTCCCCTGTGTGTGCACCTGTAGGTGGCGCTGGAGTCTGCGCTGCTGGTTGACGGCGGTCAGACGGTTGTATTTCAGGGACTCAGGGTGGCACCTGATTTGAGAGGCTGTGGCATCGGCGGCGCCCTCCAGAAGCACGTGACTGACTATATCCGCTGCCACTACCCACAAGTCTCTGCTGTCAGGCTGAGCCGAGGAGACCAGCCTTCACCACAAACTTTGGACAAGTACCGACTCGTAGCTAAGGAGGTTGGTCACATCGTAGGGACAAAATCCTGTTCGCACAAAAACATTTTGGGAAACCAATTGAAGAACGTTGGCAAATTCACTCACAACAACACTCCCTGTGTGAGCTATCAGATCTGATTGATTAGATTGAAATACCTCTTCTAACTTTAGAGTCCATCATAACCCACGAAAAACACTCCTAGAAGTTGTTTGTTTAAGCAGCAATTACGACTCATATTTACGTTTACAGTGGCGGTGGCCTCTAGTGGACGTAGCATAATTATTACGAGAGCAAAGCAGGAAGTAAGGTGAATTATAAGCAAGGGAGGAAGCCAGCCTCCACAAAGCGTACCTCCTATGGAGCTATTTTGTTGTTATCAAGCCATCACCTCCCGTTAGCATCCCATTGACTGCCATTCATTTTGACGTCACTTTGACAGAGAATAACTTTACATCTGAAGCGTTTAAAGACTCTATTTGTCCGTTGTTTATTTCTAAAGAAACACGACAATGTATAAAAGGCTCCATTACCTTGTAGCTCACGTTATGGCTCCGTAGCAGACGTTGTTATAACAATAGGCTAACGATTGGGTCATAACCACGAGACTTACTGTCTCATAGTAGAGGAATTACCGTATAGTCCAGGAGAAGCTCTCAGGCAGTTTGGACTTCCATTAGCTGTTTAAGTGTAATTCCTAATGTTAACTATCATGTTAGTGATCAGTAATTAGCCTGTGCCTATGTTATCTCCTTACATATACCTACGCTCTCCGTCTCTGCTAGATTGGGAATGATTGAGATTTCTCTTGGCACAGCTACCAGAAGACTTCCAACTTTCAGACAGGTTGCTCACGTCACATCTACGTCTTCAAGCTCAGTTGGAGGCTGCTCAGTAACGCTCAGCCATCACCGGAAAAGAGCTTCTAATGTCCTTCACTGGTCTCTGTGGAAAACTACGACGTCGTTCATTTTACTGTGTATGATTATAAGAGCGCCAACTTCCGTATAAAGAGGAAAGTTGGGGTTGTGGATGGTGTGGAGGTCAAACAACACAGGACTTTCATCCAGGAGACTGAGAGTAGTTTGTTTTACTTTACTAAACAAACGGAGCTACGTCACATTCTGCGTCACCTGAGTAGTAAGTTAAGTAACATAACAGATGATTTAATCCCAAACCACACTACTTAACTAAGTAGTTTGTATGTTCACTGGTTTAGATACGAGGTCGCATTTCCTGCCACCGCTAGGGACGTTAATTTATGAAACGCTCCGGTAGGTCGTATTAGAGGGAAGGAATAAATCACTGTATGCGTAGGAGGACTTGTTGTACGTAACTTCACCCCAAACACATACTCAGATTCAGATTCATTTGTAAATACGTACATAAGGAAGATTAATATACTTTAAAGTGCTCATATTATGCTTTTTGGCTTTTTACCTTTCCTTTGTTGTGTTATATATCTTTTTTTGTTCATGTTATAGGTTTACAAAGTGAAAAAGCCCAAAGTCCCCCCCAAAGGGACTTACCATCTCCAACAGAAAACACTGTTCACTAACTGCTCCAAACAGCTCTATTGTAGTCCAGCCTTTACTTCAGAGACAAACGTGGTCACTTTGGAACACACGTTATAATGCTCACCTAGCTGCTAGCGTGGCACGCCCTCATACTCTGCTCCTGACTGGCTAGTAGTCCTTACCTAGGTACTGTCAGGGCACGCCCTCATACTCTGCTTCTGACTGACTAGTAGTCCTTACCTAGGTACTGTCAGGGCCCTCATACTCTGCTTCTGACTGGCTAGTAGTCCTTACCTAGGTACTGTCAGGGCACGCCCTCATACTCTGCTTCTGACTGGCTAGTAGTCCTTACCTAGGTACTGTCAGGGCACACCCTCATACTCTGCTTCTGACTGGCTAGTAGTCCTTACCTAGGTACTGTCAGGGCCCTCATACTCTGCTTCTGACTGGCTAGTAGTCCTTACCTAGCTACTGTCAGGGCCCTCATACTCTGCTTCTGACTGGCTAGTAGTCCTTACCTAGCTACTGTCAGGGCACGCCCTCATACTCTGCTTCTGACTGGCTAGTAGTCCTTACCTAGGTACTGTCAGGGCACGCCCTCATACTCTGCTTCTGACTGGCTAGTAGTCCTTACCTAGCTACTGTCAGGGCACGCCCTCATACTCTGCTTCTGACTGGCTAGTAGTCCTTACCTAGCTACTGTCAGGGCACGCCCTCATACTCTGCTCCTGACTGGCTAGTAGTCATTACCTAGGTACTGTCAGGACACGCCCTCATACTCTGCTTCTGACTGGCTAGCAGTCCTTACCTAGGTACTGTCAGGGCACACCCTCATACTCTGCTTCTGACTGGCTAGTAGTCCTTACCTAGGTACTGTCAGGGCACACCCTCATACTCTGCTTCTGACTGGCTAGTAGTCCTTACCTAGCTACTGTCAGGACACGCCCTCATACTCTGCTTCTGACTGGCTAGTAGTCCTTACCTAGCTACTGTCAGGGCCCTCATACTCTGCTTCTGACTGGCTAGTAGTCCTTACCTAGCTACTGTCAGGGCACGCCCTCATACTCTGCTTCTGACTGGCTAGTAGTCCTTACCTAGGTACTGTCAGGGCCCTCATACTCTGCTTCTGACTGGCTAGTAGTCCTTACCTAGCTACTGTCAGGGCACGCCCTCATACTCTGCTTCTGACTGGCTAGTAGTCCTTACCTAGCTACTGTCAGGGCACGCCCTCATACTCTGCTTCTGACTGGCTAGTAGTCCTTACCTAGCTACTGTCAGGGCACGCCCTCATACTCTGCTTCTGACTGGCTAGTAGTCCTTACCTAGCTACTGAGCATGTGCGACTCCCAACAAAGATGGAACAGCAGTGAGAGGTCTCACTCTGTAGCTAAAACAGAGAGCTCAACACACAGGGTGAAAAGAGGAGCTGCAGCAATGTGCAGTACAACAAATATCATAATATGAGCACTTTAACTTTGGTTTCACTGTGACTTAAAGATTAAAATCAAAAAGTATCTGATCAAAAGAATAAACCCTTCATCACCATGGAAATGAACTCCTGATGTTGACTGTTGCCCTCTGCAGGCCATTTTGTCTCTGTGCTGCGAGGCTGCCGACCTTAGCCTCTTTGTTGCTGAGCTTCGCTCCAGAATCTCGCCGTCTCAACACGACCCAGTGACCCTTACCCAGCAGCAGGCGGAGACTCTCATCCTGACTGACTATGTGGTTTCCAACCTGCTGCCCGGTAAAACCATCATCAATGATTGGGAGCCTCTGAAGCCCTTGGAGGCCAACCTGGAGGTGCTACGCCGCAGGGGGCTGATATGGATTGTAGACTGTGAGTTTGAGCCCACAGTCATGAGCCTGTGCACCCCACCCTATGCTGTCCCTTACCGCCATGACGCCCTGCACTTCAACATCAATATTTTCGGCCACAGTTTGGCTTCAGTGTGCGCAGTGTTTCTGGCTCAGCTCGAAGCTTTGCTGCCAAGTCTCCAAGGATACCTGATCTTCTACACCTATGTTGACCCGACGGTTTGGCCGGGGTTACGCCAGATCTGCCAAAACAACAGCAACGTTTTGTTCTTTAAAGACTACTGTGAGGAGCTCGTACTGGAGAAAGACCTCTGAATGGCCTCAGCATCACTGCTTTTACATCAGTGGTGAAGGAAGTACTCAGATCCTTTACTTGATAATAGTAGCAATAAAGTTTACCAGCAAAGTGTAATAAAAATAGCAAAAGTAAAATTATTTTTTATGGAAAATGGCCCATTTTAGATTAGATCTAGTTTAAATTATGGATCCCAAAGGTCCCGAAAGATGATATTTCTTTCATCGGTTGTGCACAATTAGTTTTGTTACAGGATGACTTGCAACTTTATCCTTCTTCTTAGTACATGGGGACCTGATGTAAATCCAAACAGAGCTTTGCACAACTCCAACCCAGTCACATAACTGAAAACATCTGTATGGGTGTGCATAGCCTTTATCTTGAGGTTTATCAGGGGTTCCTGAAGGAGATGCATGGGCCCTTGAGTGGTTGTAAAGGGGTCGGAGTTCCTTTAGAGTAGGATCATTTGATCTAGAGGGGTTACAAGGGGTCATGCAGTATTCAACTGGTCCTTTCAATGTTTTAAGGCTTCCTAATGGGATTCCAGAGGTTTTGTATGGGGGTTCAGGGTCCTAAATAGCCTGGGAAAACCCAGCTACCGTAGATTTACTCATACAAAATAAAGATAAAGATACCTTTACTG
>CM042321.1:3048520-3063520 GCA_023566125.1 Zingel zingel | reverse complement strand
CACATCTGCTCCTCTTTATTACCCCCCACTGGTCCACATCTGCTCCTCTTTATTACCCCCCACTGATCCACATCTGCTCCTCTTTATTACCCCCCACTGATCCACATTTGCTCCTCTTTATTACCCCCCACTGATCCACATTTGCTCCTCTTTATTACCCCCCACTGGTCCACATTTGCTCCTCTTTATTACCCCCCACTGATCCACATCGGCTCCTCTTTATTACCACTTACTGATCCATATCTGCTCCTCTTTATTACCCCCCACTGGTCCACATCTGCCCCTCTTTATTACCCCCCACTGATCCACATCTGCTCCTCTTTATTACCCCCACTGATCAACATCTGCTCCTCTTTATTACCCCCCACTGGTCCACATCTGCTCCTCTTTATTACCCCCCACTGATCCACATCTGCTCCTCTTTATTACCCCCCACTGATCCACATCTGCTCCTCTTTATTACCCCCCACTGGTCCACATCTGCTCCTCTTTATTACCCCCCACTGATCCACATCTGCTCCTCTTTATTACCCCCCACTGATCCACATCTGCTCCTCTTTATTACCCCCCACTGATCCACATCTGCTCCTCTTTATTACCCCCCACTGATCCACATCTGCTCCTCTTTATTACCCCCCACTGGTCCACATGTGCTCCTCTTTATTACCCCCCACTGATCCACATCTGCTCCTCTTTATTACCCCCCACTGATCCACATCTGCTCCTCTTTACTACCCCCCACTGGTCCACATCTGCTCCTCTTTATTACCCCCCACTGATCCACATCTGCTCCTCTTTATTACCCCCCACTGATCCACATCTGCTCCTCTTTATTACCCCCCACTGATCCACATCTGCTCCTCTTTATTACCCCCCACTGATCCACATCTGCTCCTCTTTATTACCCCCCACTGATCCACATCTGCTCCTCTTTATTACCCCCCACTGATCAACATCTGCTCTTCTTTATTACCCCCCCCCCCCCACTGATCAACATCTGCTCCTCTTTATTACCCCCCACTGATCCACATCTGCTCCCCTTTATTACCCCCCCCACTGATCCACATCTGCTCCTCTTTATTACCCCCCACTGGTCCACATCTGCTCCTCTTTATTACCCCCCACTGATCCACATCTGCTCCTCTTTATTACCCCCCACTGATCCACATCTGCTCCTCTTTATTACCACTTACTGATCCACATCTGCTCCTCTTTATTACCCCCCACTGGTCCACATCTGCTCCTCTTTATTACCCCCCACTGATCCACATCTGCTCCTCTTTATTACCCCCCCACTGATCCACATCTGCTCCTCTTCATTACCCCCCACTGATCCACATCTGCTCCTCTTTATTACCCCCCCACTGGTCCACATCTGCTCCTCTTTATTACCCCCCACTGATCCACATCTGCTCCTCTTTATTACCACTTACTGATCCACATCTGCTCCTCTTTATTACCCCCCACTGGTCCACATTTGCTCCTCTTTATTACCCCCCACTGATCCACATCTGCTCCTCTTTATTACCCCCCACTGGTCCACATCTGCCCCTCTTTATTACCCCCCACTGATCCACATCTGCTCCTCTTTATTACCCCCCACTGATCAACATCTGCTCCTCTTTATTACCCCCCACTGGTCCACATCTGCTCCTCTTTATTACCCCCCACTGATCCACATCTGCTCCTCTTTATTACCCCCCACTGATCCACATCTGCTCCTCTTTATTACCCCCCACTGGTCCACATCTGCTCCTCTTTATTACCCCCCACTGATCCACATCTGCTCCTCTTTATTACCCCCCCACTGATCAACATCTGCTCCTCTTTATTACCCCCACTGATCCACATCTGCTCCTCTTTATTACCCCCCACTGATCCACATCTGCTCCCCTTTATTACCCCCCACTGATCAACATCTGCTCCTCTTTATTACCCCCCACTGGTCCACATCTGCTCCTCTTTATTACCCCCCACTGATCCACATCTGCTCCTCTTTATTACCCCCCACTGATCCACATCTGCTCCTCTTTATTACCCCCCACTGATCCACATCTGCTCCTCTTTATTACCCCCCACTGATCCACATCTGCTCCTCTTTATTACCCCCCACTGGTCCACATCTGCTCCTCTTTATTACCCCCCACTGGTCCACATCTGCTCCTATTTATTACCCCCCACTGGTCCACATCTGATCCTCTTTATTACCCCCCACTGATCCACATCTGCTCCTCTTTATTACCCCCCACTGATCCACATCTGCTCCTCTTTATTACCCCCCACTGATCCACATCTGCTCCTCTTTATTACCCCCCACTGATCCACATCTGCTCCTCTTTATTACCCCCCACTGATCAACATCTGCTCCTCTTTATTACCCCCCACTGATCCACATCTGCTCCTCTTTATTACCCCCCACTGTTCCACATCTGCTCCTCTTTATTACCCCCCACTGATCCACATCTGCTCCTCTTTATTACCCCCCACTGATCCACATCTGCTCCTCTTTATTACCCCCCACTGGTCCACATCTGCTCCTCTTTATTACCCCCCACTGATCCACATCTGCTCCTCTTTATTACCCCCCACTGGTCCACATCTGCTCCTCTTTATTACCCCCCACTGATCAACATCTGCTCCTCTTTATTACCCCCCACTGATCCACATCTGCTCCTCTTTATTACCCCTCACTGGTCCACATCTGCTCCTCTTTATTACCCCCCACTGATCCACATCTGCTCCTCTGTATTACCCCCCACTGATCCACATCTGCTCCCCTTTATTACCCCCCCACTGATCAACATCTGCTCCTCTTTATTACCCCCCACTGATCCACATCTGCTCCCCTTTATTACCCCCCCACTGATCAACATCTGCTCCTCTTTATTACCCCCCCACTGATCCACATCTGCTCCTCTTTATTACCCCCCACTGGTCCACATCTGCTCCTCTTTATTACCCCCCACTGATCCACATCTGCTCCTCTTTATTACCCCCCACTGGTCCACATCTGCTCCTCTTTATTACCCCCCACTGATCCACATCTGCTCCTCTTTATTACCCCCCACTGATCAACATCTGCTCCTCTTTATTACCCCCCACTGGTCCACATCTGCTCCTCTTTATTACCCCCCACTGATCCACATCTGCTCCTCTTTATTACCCCCCACTGGTCCACATCTGCTCCTCTTTATTACCCCCCACTGGTCCACATCTGCTCCTCTTTATGACCCCCCACTGATCCACATCTGCTCCTCTTTATTACCCCCCACTGGTCCACATCTGCTCCTCTTTATTACCCCCCACTGATCCACATCTGCTCCTCTTTATTACCCCCCACTGATCAACATCTGCTCCTCTTTATTACCCCCCACTGGTCCACATCTGCTCCTCTTTATTACCCCCCACTGATCCACATCTGCTCTTCTTTATTACCCCCCACTGATCCACATCTGCTCCCCTTTATTACCCCCCCCACTGATCAACATCTGCTCCTCTTTATTACCCCCCCACTGATCCACATCTGCTCCTCTTTATTACCCCCCCAATGATCAACATCTGCTCCTCTTTATTACCCCCCACTGGTCCACATCTGCTCCTCTTTATTACCCCCCCACTGATCAACATCTGCTCCTCTTTATTACCCCCCACTGATCCACATCTGCTCCCCTTTATTACCCCCCCCCACTGGTCCACATCTGCTCCTCTTTATGACCCCCCACTGATCAACATCTGCTCCTCTTTATTACCCCCCACTGGTCCACATCTGCTCCTCTTTATTACCCCCCACTGATCCACATCTGCTCCTCTTTATTACCCCCCACTGATCCACATCTGCTCTTCTTTATTACCCCCCACTGATCCACATCTGCTCCTCTTTATTACCCCCCACTGATCCACATCTGCTCCTCTTTATTACCCCCCACTGATCCACATCTGCTCCTCTTTATTACCCCCCACTGATCCACATCTGCTCCTCTTTATTACCCCCCCCCCACTGATCCACATCTGCTCCTCTTTACTAACCCCCACTGGTCCACATCTGCTCCTCTTTACTACCCCCCACTGATCAACATCTGCTCCTCTTTATTGAAAATATTACGACTTTTTTTGTTTAAATGTATACGACTTTTTTTCTGGAAATACTATGACATTTTCGTTATAAGAACGTTTTTTTCTTTAAATATTACTTTTTTTCTTTGAATGAAATATCAACTTTTTCTTGATGATATAAAAACTTTTTTTCCTGATTTATAAAAAAAAAAAAATCTTCTATTAGATCACGTGTTAAAAGTAACTGAAACTGGCAACATCGCACAAATGTAGTGGAGTAAAAAGTACAACATTTTCCGGTGAGATGTAGAGGAGTACGAATAGAAAGTAGCAGAACATGGAAACACTCAAGTAAAGTACAAGTACCTTGTATTTGTAGCTAAGTACTGCTCTAAAAATATGCGTAGTTCGATTTCACAGCTGTGTGTACTCTTTCAGATTTGCGGCGCAGGCTGCTGAGCCTGATCAGCTGTTTTGCTGGCGGAGTTTTCCTGGCCACCTGTCTGCTGGACCTGCTGCCAGACTACCTGCAGAGCATCAACAAGGCCTTTAGCAACGCAGGAGTCACAGTAAGATCCCACAAGTCTCTGACTTTAGACGCCATCGTGAACACATGGGCCAACATCCACAAATTGCCACATACGGGACACAATGCTGAGCTGACGCAAAGATTCACAGAGTCAAACTTCAATGCACATATATAGGGGCGATTTCAAGATTTCGAAAGCCCAGTTCAAACCAAAGATTTTAGAACGTCGCAGGGAAAAGTTTCAGCGGTCTGAACCGGCCCGTCTCAGCTCGACTCAGCTGATGGTGTCGCTGCGACTTAGCTGGTGGAGTCTCCAGAGGCTGGTTTTAGAACGTAAGAGACGTCTCCTGTTTCAACAGCCAATAGAGAAGTCAGCTGGTGGAGTCTCCAGAGGCTGGTTTTAGAACGTAAGAGACGTCTCCTGTTTCAACAGCCAATAGAGAAGTCAGCTGGTCGAGTCTCCTGAGGCTGGTTTTAGAACGTAAGAGACGTCTCCTGTTTCAACAGCCAATAGAGAAGTCAGCTGGTGGAGTCTCCAGAGGCTGGTTTTAGAACGTAAGAGACGTCTCCTGTTTCAACAGCCAATAGAGAAGTCAGCTGGTGGAGTCTCCAGAGGCTGGTTTTAGAACGTAAGAGACGTCTCCTGTTTCAAAAGCCAATAGAGAAGTCAGCTGGTCGAGTCTCCTGAGGCTGGTTTTAGAACGTAAGAGACGTCTCCTGTTTCAACAGCCAATAGAGAAGTCAGCTGGTCGAGTCTCCTGAGGCTGGTTTTAGAACGTAAGAGACGTCTCCTGTTTCAACAGCCAATAGAGAAGTCAGCTGGTGGAGTCTCCAGAGGCTGGTTTTAGAACGTAAGAGACATCTCCTATTTCTACAGCCAATAGAGAAGTCAGCTGGTGGAGTCTCCAGAGGCTGGTTTTAGAACGTAAGAGACATCTCCTATTTCTACAGCCAATAGAGAAGTTAGCTGGTGGAGTCTCCTGAGGCTGGTTTTAGAACGTAAGAGACGTCTTCTGTTTCCAAATACCGAATCCTCCTCCCATCCTCAGTCCATTAACACAGTAAACACAATAATGAAGTAAACAGTGACTGTCCTTCCTACCTGAAGTTGCGGCATTTAGGCTGCTGTCTGTAGTTTCCTTCATGCACAACTCGTTTTCTTTCAAAGGTCGATGCTAAAAAAGACGCTGCTGGGAAAGCGCGCGCGTGTGACTCTGTGTGTGAGTCTGTGTGTGAGTCTGTGTGTGAGTCTGTGTGTGAGTCTGTGTGTGTCTCTGTGTGTGTCTCTGTGTGTGAGTCTGTGTGTGAGTCTGTGTGTCTCTGTGTGTGTCTCTGTGTGTGAGTCTGTGTGTGAGTCTGTGTGTGAGTCTGTGTGTGAGTCTGTGTGTGAGTCTGTGTGTCTCTGTGTGTGACTCTGTGTGTGAGTCTGTGTGTGAGTCTGTGTGTCTCTGTGTGTGAGTCTGTGTGTGTCTCTGTGTGTGAGTCTGTGTGTGCCTCTGTGTGTGTCTCTGTGTGTGACTCTGTGTGTGTCTCTGTGTGTGAGTCTGTGTGTGTCTCTGTGTGTGAGTCTGTGTGTGCCTCTGTGTGTGTCTCTGTGTGTGACTCTGTGTGTGTCTCTGTGTGTGACTCTGTGTGTGTCTCTGTGTGTGTCTCTGTGTGTGAGTCTGTGTGTGAGTCTGTGTGTGTCTCTGTGTGTGAGTCTGTGTGTGTCTCTGTGTGTGTCTCTGTGTGTGAGTCTGTCTGTGTGTCTGTGTGTGTCTCTGTGTGTGGAGGGAGGGGTGGGGGTGTTTAACGGGAATAGCTCTCCTTCCTCACACATAGTTTGAAGTTAACCATCTGCTTCAACAGGTAAAAGTGAAATACTGTGTGTGTGTGTGTGTGTGTGTGTGTGTGTGTGTGTGTGTGTGTGTGTGTGTGTGTGTGTGTGTGTGTGTGTGTGTGTGTGTGTGTGTGTGTGTGTGTGTGTGTCTCTCTCTCTCTTTCCACACTTCCTGCCACAGTGTTTGATGTGTTTTTCATACTTCAAGCACTTGTCATCTTCCTGGAGGTTGTAAATTCATCTCGTTGGGCTATTCATTTGAAACGGCAACAGAATTGATCGAGTTTTTCTTTATTTGTTTTTCCATGAATCAATCACGTAATATATCAGAATCTGGAATCGGTCCAAGGATGTAAGGTTGTTTCGTAATGCCCCCTTCTCTGCTTTCCTTTTATTACTTTCCTACTCTCTGCTCCCTGGCTCGGACCACACCTGTCTTCAAACTCAGCTTTAATCTTAATCTTAGTAAATCTAAGTTTCGTGACTGTGTCTTGCACGGGTTGGGACGCTAGCGCCGAGACGTCTATCCTTCTATTCAACTCTGAGTCTGTCTGTGAGGTTTCTTTCTTAATTTTCTTATTTTCTAATCTTCTATCTCTTCTACATCTGCTGGTTTTGACTTCTTCAGCAGTTTTGTCGTCCTGTGTCGACTGAGATGTTGACAGTAGATCAGTCTTTGCAACTTTACAGACGCTGTAATTCAGAACAACATAATTGCCGTCACCAAACCCACCAGACTCCATGTAAATAAACCATAATTTTGTCATCGTAAATCACACTTCATTCAAAGTCAACAGAAACAAAACAAACCTATCAAAAGCCGTCTTGGTTCATCTTTCCACTGTTCCAACAATCACCACTCTGGTTTGGTTGAAATAAACCCTTAATTCACCCATTTACATGTGATAGTCATTTGGGTGTCTTAACTTAACTGTCGTTGTCGCATGACGCTTACTTATTGTCAACTAAACTCAACTGCTACAGTCCCTGAAACAACCGTCCCCTCGCGGTGCTCTGTACCCGGCTTACAGTCACATTTCCTCGGCTACATTTAACTGTAAAGACCGCTCAACTTAATCACCTTATGCTGCATTCCAGACACAATTTTTAGCCCGTAAGTTACGACTTCAAGTCTTCAAGACTCACGACTTGGTAGCGTTCCAGGCAAAGTCACGACAAACCCGTCTAGCTGTCGTTAGCTAGCGGCTACCTAATGTTGACGTTCGCTAGCGCTAGCTGATACTAGTGATTTCTAAGCTGCGACATATTTTGGGCTTCATTTAATAAATACAACCTGTAGTAGTACACAATCGTATGTGTATTGTTTTGATTACAATGTGCGGAATTACTTTAAGTTGCCTATTTATGTCTATTTATTTCTATTTCTCACCGTTAATCACCGGCGCCTGTACAGCATCAACAGGGGGCGCCATTGTTGTTTATGTGTGTGACGTCAAAAACTGTAACTGGGAGTACAACCACCTGGTACGAGTAGTAAGTTACTGGTTTGACTGCCGTTCCAGGGCCCTTTTACCAGTAGAAGGTTGTGAAAACACAGGTTACGGGTTGCCTGGAACGTAGCATTAGTCGCCCTAATTTCGTAGGATATCATACGAATTGTTGTGCGTACGTTTTCGTACGATATCATGCAAACCCGTTCATGAGAATGTGCTGCATTCTTGGAATAATCGGTAAAGTTTTCCCCAAATACGGCCCACCACAGATGGAGGTGTTGTGATTGAACCAGAAACTAAACTGAGTTTGTCGTCTCTACTCGCAGCTCCAGTTCCCTCTGCCGGAGTTCATCCTGGCCATGGGCTTCTTCCTGGTCCTGGTCCTGGAGCAGGCCGTCCTGGCCTTCAAGGACCAATCATCGCCTCACATGGAGGAGCATAGGGCGCTGCTGGTGGACTCCAGCATCCAGGCGAACGACAGGAACGCCCGCCACCGCTCCCAGCGCCACCGCGTGTCAGAGGAGTGCGATGGCGGCAACTTTCACGTGGACTCTGGCTCCCAGTCGGCCCTGCGCGCCTTCATCCTGGTCTTCTCTCTGTCGCTGGACTCGGTGTTTGAGGGTTTGGCTTTGGGGTTGCTGGACGACGGGAAGGCGGTGCTGGAGATCTGCCTGGCGCTGATCATCCACAAGAGCGTCGTTTCCTTCAGCCTGGCGTTCAAGCTGAGTCAGAGTCGGCTGCGGCGTGTGGCGGTGGCCGGCTGCGTGCTGCTGTTCGCCACGATGTCGCCGCTGGGCATCGGCGTGGGCGTGGCGCTCAGGGAGAGCAAGGCGTCCCCACAGCACCAGCTGGCCCGCTGCACGCTGGAGGGGCTGGCGGCGGGAACCTTCGTCTACATCACCTTCATGGAGATCCTGCCGCACGAGCTACGCTCTGGCGGGAACCGCATCCCCAAGGTGGCCATGCTGCTGGTGGGCTTCGCCGTCGTCACCGGCGTGCTCTTCATCAAACTGTAACCATACAATACAATAGGATAGGAAACCATACCATACGATATGAATATGATATGATACCATTCAATACGGTATGGTATGATTATGATACGACACGATATATGAATACCATACAATATGAGTAGGATACCATACAATATGATACGATCGGATACGATGCAATAGAATACTATACGATACTATACAAGACTACGATACTATACAATACTATACGATACGATACTATATGATATGATACTATGTGATGCTATACGATACTATACAATACTATACGATATGATACTATACAATACTATGTGATACTATACAATGTGATACGATACTATACGATACTATACGATACTATGCGATACTATACGATGCGATACTATACGATACTATACAATACTATACGATACTATGCGATACTATACGATGCGATACGATACTATGCGATACTATGCGATACTATACGATACTATACGATACTATACGATGCGATACTATACGATACTATGCGATACTATACGATACTATGCGATACTATACTATGCGATACTATACGATACTATGCGATACTATACGATGCTATGTGATACTATACGATGCGATACTATACGATACTATGCGATACTATACGATGCGATACTATACGATACTATGTGATACTATACGATGCGATACTATACGATACTATGCGATACTATACGATGCGATACTATACGATACTATGTGATACTATACGATGCGATACTATACGATACTATGCGATACTATACGATGCGATACTATACGATACTATGTGATACTATACGATGCGATACTATACAATACTAAACGATGCGATTGAGCTATGGTTTTCAGATATATAAGATTCAATACTTCATTGCCATGCAGCTAAGTTGCTTGGAATTTGGTGCAGTGTGCTTATTACAAAAAAACAAAGCATCCATAGCAGGACAGTCCATACCCCTCACACGTAGACACATATACGGCGTTTTTCCATTACCTGGTACCTGCTCGACTCGCCTCGACTCTACTCGCCTCGACTCTACTCTCCTCGCCACGCTGTGCGTCCGTTCTCCGTTGCAGATTGTAGTCCCGCCTCAGCGTGGCTGGTCGTCTTATACGCCGGCTCGACGCACACACACCAGCGCACAAGTATAACCATCAGGCCCCTTGAGCTTGTTCTCCAGCTCTGTGGAGGCTCCAGGCAGAGCTTTCTCCGTAGCCGATGCAAGTGGCCTGATGGTTATACTTGTGCGCTGGTGTGTGCGTGGAGCCGGCCGTGTGTGTGTGTACGTAGGCTACGGAGAAAGCTCTGCCTGGAGCCTCCGCAGGACTGTAAACCGGCGTGACCTAACGCGACACACACAGAACGTGGAAGGTGTGTTGATGCCAGAAGACACATTTAGTTTCTAATGAAGCTGGAGGCAGCTGGCTGAACTAGTTAAAGATAGGGTTAATTCAGGACGCCCCGTCTGTCGCTTTCACGTCACCTTTTCAGCTCGCCTCAGCTCGCTTGGAACCTCGACGGAGGTGGTACTAAAAAAAGTACCTGATAGCAGATACCAGGTACTTTTTTTCGTAATGGAAAACCAAAAAAGGCGAGTAGAGGCGAGGCGAGGCGAGCAGGTACCATGTGATGGAAAAGCGCCAATAGACACAATATAACATTTTTAAAATGTACAAAAATACACAGAAAAAAAGCACATTGAAGAAGCTGGAAGCAGAACGTATTTGTTTTTTTTTTGTTTTTTTTGCTTGTTTTGTTTTCTCACGTAAAGAGTCACATTTTCACAATCACCCGTTGGTTAATAATTCCCAAAAGAAACTGCAAAAATCTGGAATTAAAATGTCAAATGGTTTAGTTTTGTAGCTGTGAAAATGTGTCCTGACAAGCCGGAGACAGAAGTGAGAATATTCTAGACTTCTGTTTTTCTTTTGATGAGCAGGCGGAAACTAATCAACTCTTTGTCTTCTCTTCGACGGGAACGTTTTCCTCCGTTCACTCCAGTTGAAAAGAAGTCTTTTATTGAAGAGACAAACACAATGAGCCACTTGTTGTTGTTCAGTCAGAGGGGATTTACTACACTGCTGTGTGTGTGTGTGTGTGTGTGTGTGTGTGTGTGTGTGTGTGTGTGTGTGTGTGTGTGTGTGTGTGTGTGTGTGTGTGTGTGTGTGTGTGTGTGTGTGTGTGTGTGTGTGTGTGTGTGTGTGTGTGTGTGTGTCTGTCTGTCTGTCTGTCGGTGTTTGTGTGTAGGTCTGTATGTGTGTCCTTGTGTGTGTCTGTCTTTGAGTGTGTGTGTGTGTGTGTGTGTCTGTCTTTGTGTGTGTGTGTGTGTGTGTGTAGGTCTGTATGTGTGTCCTTTGTGTTTGTGTGTGTGCGTGTCTGTCTTTGTGTGTGTGTCTGTCTGTCCGTGTGTGTGTGTGTGTGTGTGTGTGTGTGTGTGTGTGTGTAGGTCTGTATGTGTGTCCTTTGTGTTTGTGTGTGTGTGTGTGTGTGTGTGTAGGTCTGTATGTGTGTCCTTGTGTGTGTGTCTGTGTGTCTGTCTTTGTGCGTATGTATGTATGTGTGTGTGTGTGTGTGTGTGTCTGTCTTTGTGTGTGTGTGTGTGTGTGTGTGTGTCTGTCTGTCTGTCTGTCCGTGTGTGTGTGTGTGTGTGTGTGTGTGTGTGTGTGTGAGAGAGAGTGTGTGTGTGTGTCTGTGTGTGTGAGAGTGTTTGTGAGAGTCTGTGTGTGTGTCTGTGTGTGTGTGTGTGTGTGTGTGTGTGTGTGTGTGTGTGTGTGTGTGTGTGTGTGTGTGTGTGTGTGTGTGTGTGTGTGTGTGTGTACCCTTGTATCTCCTATTCCAGATCCACTTTGACTGAGTTTTGACTTCATTCAACTTGCTTTAATGGGACTTTATAAGCGGAAAAAGTGCAGAAATATTCTGCAGAAATCCTAAAAATGATCTGTTTATGTGATGACAGCCGTGTGTTTTAGAAAGTTTCACTAAAAAAACATGTATTTTTGTAATTATAGCACCAAAGTGTTTGATCCAAAGTCATTTTTTTAAGACTAATCATTGTGTTGAATGTGTGAAATATGTGTAATATTTTGTATTGTGATGACTGAATCCAAAACATAAAATAGTTTTTCAGATCATACAGTGATTATGATTCTTTGTTCTGAGATTTGTTGCTTTCAAATCAAAAGTTTGGACACATTATTCACAAAAATGACAGGCCAGAAGTGAATTAGAAAGAGTTAGGCCTACCTGGTGTTTTGTACATAATAATAATAATAATAATAATAATAATAATAATAATAATAATAATAATAATAATAATAATAAGTCTTTGAAAAGTAAGTAAAGAATGACCCTGTCATTACTTTATGACTTTAACAAAATAGAAAACAAGACTGAAAGAAGTTTGAAACAATTCACTTTTAAAATATTGGAAGTAATCTTTTATATCTAAATGGTTAGTATTGCTTTGGTGGAAAATGTTCACACACACAAAGACACACACACAGACACACACACACACACACACGCAAACACGTTTGTTTCACTATCTTTGTGGGGCCCCGTCATTGACATAATGCATTCCCTAGCCCCTTACCCTAACCTTAACCATCACCACTAGATGCCTAACCTTAACCCTTACCCTCACCCTAACCATAACCTAATTCTAACCCTAATCCTAAAACCAAGTCTTAACCCTCAAACAGACCTTTAACCTTGTGGGCTCCAGCATTTTGGGCCCACAAAGCTGTCGGGACCCCACAAGTATACTGTATTCCCCGGTTTTTGGACCCCACGAATATAGTTAAACAAGCACACACACACACACACACACACACACACACACACACACACACACACACACACACATACACACACACAGGCAATAGACACACACACACACACACACACACACACACACACACACACACACACACACACACATAATATAAAAGAAATAACAAATAGGATAGAATACTAGAACAATTATTTAAAAATAAAGATAAAAATACAAAGGAAAGAATGTACAAACATGTATACATGTGGCGAATAAAAATGTACAACCTACTTAAATAGTATTTACATTATTTCTATTAGCCTAGATTTTGCCAGATTTTGCGTAATTGTGCGTAACTTCCGGCCGTAGCTGTATCCCTTCTAGCCACAACTCCCAAAACGTGGATTAATAAATTAATCGCATTTTAATCACGACACTAAAATCAACTCAGGAAGTTGACTCTTCAGGGTGCAGTAGCGGAGATGTGACGGCAGGGGGCGCGCTGCCACTTTCTCCCCGCGGAGCAAAGATCGTCTGTGTTTGAGAAGATGACTCACTCTGTGGTTGAGATAATAACATGTTTCTGAGAGTGGGCGTTCACACCTTGCACGCTCTGTTACCAAACCAACACAAACAAATCTATTCTCTCCTCTATTCTCTAGATGTGAAATCTGTAACTCTGGAACAAACTGTTTTGGTTTATCTAGAGCACATACAAATATAAATGTACACCTTCTAATAAGAAATGAAGCAATGTAATGAAATCATGTCAAAAATTACTTTGTTATTTTTCGCAATGATTTAACATTTTTTATGAATCATTTGGGATGATGTAGTTAATTTTATAGCGTCAAAAACGTCAAATAAAAGAGTCAAAAAGCAACACAGGTTAATGTAATTATTATTTTAAAAAAACAAACATGTAAAGCATTCGAAAAATGTCGAAAACGTAGAAAAAAACGTTTAAAAAAATGTCCAAAAAAGTGTCCAAAAAACTTCGAAAGCGTAAAATCGTAAAAAAAGGATCAAAGGAGTCAAAAATTGTCCAAAAAAAACATTGAAAGCAGAAAAAAAAACACTCAAAGGCTTACAATGTCCTTTCTGACTCTAGTTATTTGTGATAAATTAACTTGAACTTCAAGGAAAACAAATTATTGCTCATTTTTCGTCACTATTTTAACCACTCGGGGCTCAATCTTTTAGCTATAAAACGTCCCCAGAAGTAGCTGCGGAGTGAGAGCTCTTCGCTTTCCCGCCTCTCTGCGGTGAAAATCATTCCACTACGTCAAGTCGTCCCGTCAGCTCGGCGAAGATGTCTGCGACGGGTACAGGCGGCTGTGGACCCGGACCCGCCTCGGGCGCCGGGTCCGGGGCTTCCAACCCCCGAAAGTTTAGCGAGAAGATAGCGCTGCATACCCAGCGACAGGCCGAGGAAACAGCCGCCTTCCAGGAGGTTATGATGGATATCACCTCGACCAGGGTAAGTCTGAGACGGCGGTAGGAGGAGCAGAGTTCCCCCGGAGGAAGAGAGGCCTTGCCCGGGCACGTCAGGCTCCAAGATAACGTTATCTGCTGCCTCTACACGGGGCTCTGTTTTTTGTTGGTGCATTCAAAGTGAGCAACGTAACAACGTGGCTAGTTTTTGTTTGGTGTGTAGTGTTAGCGGAAGATGTTGTTGCCTCTTGTTGTCCATTTCCGATACGTCGTTAGCGTAGTAGCAAGCATTAGCTAAGAGGGCTAAAGTTGGCTTGTTTACTATGTTGCGTGAACGTAGCTGTCACCCTGCTAGAGCCGCGGAGAGAACGTCCCGCCGAACTCCGCTGAAAAATCGGGCAGTTTCGCCTTAATTATTTCAACACATATTTAACAAGAAAAAAACATAAATCAAGATATTTTGCTAACTGTATTGTTCTTCTGAGAAATTCGGCATTCAAGGGAGACACATTAAAGTACAATCAAAGCTTTTGAACTGCCTCACGCCTCTCTCAGGGCTCATAACGGACGTTACGTTACATTAACATTACACTTAATTAAAAAAAAAAGTTTGTCTTTTAAGGATTGCGTTGTTGTTTTTTGGTGAGTTTGAGCTCTGCCGTTTTGAATAGTATAACCAAACTACGCATTCTACGTACTTGAAGTCGTGATTTGTCTGGTGTTCATCCTTAAAAAAGATTGATTACTTTATAATGTCATGTTTCTGTAATGGAATTTGGCGGGACGGTCTTGACATGCAACTTGGGACTTGATTATTCGCGGATTTTACTGAACGTAGTTTAATTTTCTGCTGTGACTTTTATACTGACACAAATGACAAGTTGTTATTGGCTACGTTAGCTGAACCAGGATGTGTGTGTTTCAGTGTGTC
>CM042321.1:3038520-3043520 GCA_023566125.1 Zingel zingel | reverse complement strand
CTGTTTACTATTTACTCTCTATTCTCTTTAATCATATGTGTTATGGTGGATCTTTAGAGTGTGTTTTGGGACTTTTTACCCTTACCTTGCTGCTGTAACTGTGTGAATGAAGGATTTTGAATATCTGATAAGCTACAGCAGTCAGTACTTCTGACACTAAGCTGTTCACCTCCACTTTCGTTTTAAGTAATCAGAAGGCTTTCTGTCTCTTTTCTTTTTCTAAAACGTTGCATCTTGCTGCTCTGTTTAATTACAGCAAAGTGAATGCACAATGCGATCGATCATTCACTGTCGCCCGCCTGTCGCCACTTATTAGATGAAGCTCGCTCCTGAAACAAAAACACACACACACACACACACACACACACACACACACACACACACACACACACACACACACACACACACACACACACACACACACACACACACACAGCCTTTTTTACTATTTATTTGCAGATTTAACAGACCAAACAGTTGATTAATGGTTTGTAAGAAGAAAGGATAGGTTAATTAATAATGAACCTGATTGATAGTCACTGTCGTATTTCAGATTCAAACTCTGAAAGGGGCTTCTGACACACACACACACACACACACACACACACACACACACACACCTCCTCCGTCATTTACAGACAACACCCTTTTGGGGTTTGTCTCTTCTGGGAAATCCTTTCCCCCCTGTCCTTTATGCAAACACACACACACACAGAGTTACACACTCACATTCACGCACACATACAGTTATACACACACATTCACGCACACATACACAGTTATACACACACACACACACACACACACACACACACACACACACACACACACACACACACACACACACACACACACATTCATGCACATACACAGAGTTATACACACACACACACACTCTCCAATCAGCTGTTAGCATCAGGGTGTGTGTGTGTGTGTTGGCAGCAGCAGAAGCTGTTCTGTGTTGATATGCACTTTCTCTCAGATGGAAACATCACAGACGGTTTGAAGTCTCTCCTGGAAACTAGGGCTGTGCAATTTCATAGAATTTTAACGGCGATAACGATCACAAAAACGATGTAATCGAGATAAGATTATTTTGAACATTACTTTTTGCAAGTAAACTCTTATTTTGTTTTGTGAATGAAAACCTGTTGCTGGCTGTCAGCCAGATTAAAGTGATGCTTCAGATTAGAAAGGGTCAGTTTGTTTGGTTGTGCGGCTTGTGAGTCCCAACTATGGCTTTTAAACCACACGTGTCAAACTCGAGGCCCCCGGGCCAAATTCGGCCCTCGCAAACTTTAATCCGGCCCGTACATCAATTTAGGTTCATAATAAATTTCGGCCTGCCTAGGTTTTGTCTCTTTCCAACATTCTTGGCACTATTTTCGGACATTTTGGGGTCTTTTTTTCAACGTTTGAGTGTTTTTCTTTAAATGTTATGTGGATTTCTTTAAAGCCCCCATATTCTGCTCATTTTCAGGTTCATAATTGTAATTTGAGGTTGTACCAGAATAGGTTTAATTTTCAACAAACACCATATTTGTTGTTGTACTGCTCATTGCTGCAGCTCCTCTTTTCCCCCTGTGTTCAAGTCTCTGTTTAGCTCCAGAGTGAGACCTCTCACTGCTGTAACATCTTTGTTGGCAGTCGCACATGCTCAGTAGCTAGGTAAGATCACATGCTCAGTAGCTAGGTAAGATCACATGCTCAGTAGCTAGGTAAGACCACATGCTCAGTAGCTAGGTAAGACCACATGCTCAGTAGCTAGGTAAGACCACATGCTCAGTAGCTAGGTAAGACCACATGCTCAGTAGCTAGGTAAGACCACATGCTCAGTAGCTAGGTAAGGACTACATCAGCTAGCTGTTTCTCCAACTTCGGCCTGTACAAGGCAGGATTAGCCGAGACTTCTTCTAAAGGAGGGCGCACTTCCAACTTTGCGTGGAATACCTGCAGAACAGGGACATGGAAGTAGTTCTATACAATTTGTTTTGTAGATTAGGGTGAATTTGTGTGTGTTGTAGCAGTGTTTTGCCATTGAGCATGAGCTAGCATGCTAACGGTTAGCCCCCTAGCCCCCTCGTCTCAGCTAGTGACTAGAAAGCCGTGCAGATTTTGACCAGCTCACCCGGAGACTGAAGGCAGGACACATTCAGAAACCGGATCTCACTCTAAACAGCATGGATGGCTTTTTTTTTTCAAAGTTTGTATGAGTGTGGAAAAAAAATTGTTATATTTCAAGACGAAAAAGTCAAAATATTTCAAGAAAAAAAGTAACCGGGGTGTTCGTGCACTACTTTCTTTTGTAATCTTGAAATATTACATTTTTTTTTCCAATTTCCATCTTGAAATATTTCGACTTCTTTACTCTAAATATTTAAAGAAAAAAAGTCGGGGAAAAAAAAACGTAATATTTCAAAATTAAAAAAAGAAAGTTGTGCACGAACACCCCGGTTACTAGAGCAGTTATCTAGGTCTGCTAACCTAAGGGGCCCTATTCTCCCAGCTGGGACTCGGAGGCTGCTGCTGTTCACTCTTTCGTCCCCGTGACAGAACAATCAGTCATTTTGGCGTTTGTCACTTTGTAAGTATCGTGTTGCTGTATATAACGGGTGTTGTCCAGCCTACAAACAGTGGTTAGTGTGTGTGTTTGGAGGGAACTGAGCACTCTGTTGGCTGTAATGTTTGTGTGAGTCATAAGGAGTTTTTGTTATGTTTTTTTAAAGGGTAACTACCGTTCTTTTCAACCTGGACCCTATTTTCCTGTTTTTGTGTCTGAGTGACTGATGACATTGGTCCAGTGTTAAGTGACATCGCTGCAGTTGACAGCGGAGAAACAAGCTACAATGTAAGTTAATAGGACAATTATCCAGCTTGTATTTACCTTCACAAAAGGGCTCGTTTGGCCGCTGACAGGCTCAGATTAATATTCTAAGTGTCTTGCAACATTATGGAAAGGATTTCTAAGGAGGTCAAACTTTCTGTTAAGAGTAAGATCCTTTTTTTAAACGTAAAAACAACCGCGAAATTGCGTTCGCTAAACCCACCAGACTCCATGTAAATAATCAGTGATTTTAGCATCGTAGAATACACTTAATTCAAAGTCGACAGAAACAAAATAAAACTATGAAAAGCCGTTTTGAGTCGTCTTTCCACTTTCCCAACCATCACAACTCTAGTTTTGGTTGAAATAAACACAGATTACCGATTTTAGGGCTGCACGATTATGGCCAAAATGATAATCATGATAATTTTGATCAATATTGAGATCACGATTAATTATCACGATTATTTGTTGATTTTAACCAAAACTAATTATATTGTCACATAGGCTAATTATAACTGCTTTCACATCCATATTGTGCTACATTCCTTCTTTGTTGAAGGACACTATGAAGGAGCCATTTCAGCTGTTGTGCGACCGCTTTCCAAACTGCGTGTTTGCCGTGAAAAGATGACGTTAACGGCGCATGTACCGGTGATACCGGGCACGGTATCAACAACGACAACGTGGATTACGGTGCTACTTAAATGTCTGCGTTGCGCTCTGATGCTCCAAAACAGACTGCAACAGAAACATCGCTGCATGTCACGATAGAAAACACTAACACGTTACACAGCAGCTAACGTTAGCCTACCATTAGCTAGTAAACACTAATAACACGTTACACAGCAGCTAACGTTAGCCTACCGTTAGCTAGTAAACACTAATAACACGTTACACAGCAGCTAACGTTAGCCTACCGTTAGCTAGTAAACACTAATAACACGTTACACAGCAGCTAACGTTAGCCTACCATTAGCTAGTAAACACTAATAACACGTTACACAGCAGCTAACGTTAGCCTACCATTAGCTAGTAAACACTAATAACACGTTACACAGCAGGTAACGTTAGCCTACCATTAGCTAGTAAACACTAATAACACGTTACACAGCAGGTAACGTTAGCCTACCATTAGCTAGTAAACACTAATAACACGTTACACAGCAGCTAACGTTAGCTACCGTTAGCTAGTAAACACTAATAACACGTTACACAGCAGGTAACGTTAGCCTACCATTAGCTAGTAAACTAATAACACGTTACACAGCAGGTAACGTTAGCCTACCATTAGCTAGTAAACACTAATAACACGTTACACAGCAGGTAACGTTAGCCTACCATTAGCTAGTAAACACTAATAACACGTTACACAGCAGGTAACGTTAGCCTACCATTAGCTAGTAAACACTAATAACACGTTACACAGCAGCTAAAGTTAGCTACCATTAGCTAGTAAACACTAATAACACGTTACACAGCAGCTAACGTTAGCCTACCGTTAGCTAGTAAACACTAATAACACGTTACACAGCAGCTAACGTTAGCCTACCGTTAGCTAGTAAACACTAATAACACGTTACACAGCAGGTAACGTTAGCCTACCATTAGCTAGTAAACACTAATAACACGTTACACAGCAGCTAACGTTAGCCTACCATTAGCTAGTAAACTAATAACACGTTACACAGCAGGTAACGTTAGCCTACCATTAGCTAGTAAACACTAATAACACGTTACACAGCAGGTAACGTTAGCCTACCATTAGCTAGTAAACACTAATAACAAGTTACACAGCAGGTAACGTTAGCCTACCATTAGCTAGTAAACACTAATAACACGTTACACAGCAGCTAAAGTTAGCTACCATTAGCTAGTAAACTAATAACACGTTACACAGCAGCTAACGTTAGCCTACCATTAGCTAGTAAACACTAATAACACGTTACCCAGCAGCTAACGTTAGCCTACCATTAGCTAGTAAACACTAATAACACATTACACAGCAGCTAACGTTAGCCTACCGTTAGCTAGTAAACACTAATAACACGTTACACAGCAGGTAACGTTAGCCTACCATTAGCTAGTAAACACTAATAACACGTTACACAGCAGGTAACGTTAGCCTACCATGAGCTAGTAAACACTAATAACACGTTACACAGCAGCTAACGTT